>JAVJIF010004299.1:0-201592 GCA_038442645.1 Agave tequilana | reverse complement strand
AGCAGAACATTAGATTTGAACTGTGTAGAGTTGAACCAAAAAATAAACATTTATTTTGTAGTTCAACTCTATATTATAATATATATATATATATATATATATATATATATATATATATATATATATATATATATATATAATATAATTATATAGAGAGAGAGAGAGAGAGAGATAGACTTGTGTTATTCCGGAAGATTCGAGCCTGAATCCTTCTACTCGAATACAACCCTACGACATTCAAATATAAGATCCATTCCATTGAAGTTAATCTATATTATTTCAAGTATTTATAAACTAAAAATTAAGTATTATAAATACTTTTTGCCCATGCATCAAGTAGGAAAAAAACGGACGAGCTAAATAGTGAGTTGATTAGTTAATGGTGTAAAATATTTGAAACCTACCAAAAATTGGTTTGTAAGAGTTTTTAAATATTTAGATCTTGATCAAATGACTGGATCGAGAATTTGTATGTATAAAGATATAGATCTAAGCAATTCACTACGTTTGGCCGTCCATTTTGTACCGCTGGATGCATGGGCAAAAAGTATTTAAAATACTTGATTTTTGGTTTATAGATACTTGAAATAATATAGGTCAACTTCAACCTAATGGATCTTATATTCAAATGTCGTAGGTTGTATTTGAGTGGGAATAATTCAGGCTCGAATCTTACACACACATGCATTATCGTATGAAAGTGTCGTATGAAAGTGACATTGGCCTTTGTTGTTGCTCTTGACCGCAACTATCAAATGTATTTGGTGATATATATAATGGTGCGCATGTGTTCTGTGGTTCAAATAGATGAAACGAGTATAAAATTCTTCAAGGATATTGTTTTACCATCATTGTAATATGCAAGCTTTATAGCTTATCAGTTATCGTATCATGCACGCTGCATTGTCCAAAATCGTCATAAAGTAATGCTTTTGTTGTTTGTCTTGTGAACAGTACCTCGGAACTTTAGATTGCTCGAGGAACTTGAACATGGGGAGAAGGGTATTGGAGATGGCACTGTTAGCTACGGAATGGACGATGGAGATGACATTTATATGCGTTCCTGGACAGGGACAATAATCGGTCCACATAATGTATGTCTGATCCCAAATTACTTCTCAATACAACATCTTTCAAATTTATAAAATTTCTTCGGACATAACAATGTCAAGCTGTGCCAAATCCTGTTAAGAATTTTATGTAGTATTTATTCTATCTTCATCATAGTTATTTTCTAAGAATATAATTGTATATTTAATTGCTATATTTGTTGGCAGTATTTTCACTTAGAGGTATATATCTGTGGGTCGGAGATTGTTAATACCTAATAACTTGTCTGCTTCAACTTTTATGAATTTTTTAGTACCGTACAAGTCATGTGCAAACTAAATTGTTAGAAACTGAATTGCATATACAATACAATGGCGATGCCAATACTTTACTAATGATGATAAATAGGATGATACTGCATATTGGGGCAACCTAGACCTCTTGTTGTAATTGCTACGTCCACCAGTAGTTCCTATTAATTAAAAAAGAATTCCTGTCATTTGGTATTATCTTTATGTTGTTGGCTCTCCAACACTTGAACTCTTGCTTTCATTTGGCACTTGGGTTACCAACATTCAATAATGCCCTTTCATCAAGTACTGATTATACAGTTATCTTATTGCAATACTGTTGCTTTTGTATGTAAATCACTACATTCCATGACATCTTCAATTGCTTCAATTGAAACTAGAGAAACAGATAGTTATTTCAGGCTTCTGATTACCCTAGTGATTAAGCCTCTTACGGTCGTGCATGAGATTTGGGATTCAAATTTAGGTCATGATATGGTTATGATATATATATATATATATATATATATATATATATATATATATATATATATATATATTATAGATATATATATATATATAAATAGAAAGAGAGAGAGAGAGAGAGAGAGACTTGTGTGATTCCAAAAGGATTTGAGGCCGAATCCTTCCCACTAAAATACCAACATCCGACATTCGAATATACGATCCATTCCGTTAAAGTTGATCTATATTATTTCAAGTATCTATAAATCAAAATCAAGTGTTCTGAATACTTTTTGCCCATGCATCAAGGAAAAAACGAACGGCCTAAGTAGTGAGTTGGTAAGTTTAACGGTGTAGAACATTTAAAACCTAACAAAAATTAGTTTGTAGGGTTTTTAAATGTTTATATCATACTCAAATGGCCGGATCGAGAATTTCTATGTTTAAAAACATAGATCTAACCAACTCACTACTTTCGCCCGTCCATTTTGCTTCGCAAGATGGATGGGCAAGAAGTATTCAAAACACTTGTTTTTTTTTTATAGATACTTGAAATAATATAGATCAACTTCAACGAGTGGATCTTGTATTCGAATATCAGAGTGTTGTATTTGAGTTGAAAGGATAAAGTCTCAATCCTTTTGTAAGGACACAAGTCTATACCTTTGTCCTTTTAAAAGGATTGAGCCTGAATCTTTCCCACACAAATTCACTCTCCAGCATTCGAATACAAGATCCACTCTGTTGAAGTTGATCAATATTATTTCAAGAATCTATAACAAAAATTTAAGTGTTTTGAATGCTTTTGCCCATCTATGAAGCAGCGCAGAATGGAAGGCTGAAGTAATGGTTTAGTTAGATTTATGTTTTTAGACATACAAATTCTCGATCCCCATTTCATTATAATCTAAACATTAAAAAAAAAAACCTACAAACCATTTTTTTTATTAGGTTTTAAATGTTCTACATCGTTAATTAACAACTTACTATTTAGGTCATCCATTTTTTTCCTACTTGATGCATGGTAAAAATTATTCAAAACAATTGATTTTTGGTTTATAGATGCTTGAAATAATATAGATTAACTTCAACAGAGTGGATCTTGTATTCGAATGTCAGATATTAGTCTTTGAGTGGGAAGGATTCGGTCTCGAATCCTTCGAGAATGACAAAAGTCTCTCTCTCTCTCTCTCTCTATATATATATATATATATATTATATATATATATATATAATATATATATATATATATATATATTAAATGAGAGAGATAGACTCGTGTCCTTCCAAAAGGATTCGAGGCCGAATCCTTCCCCATCAATACGACATCCGACATTCGAATATAAGATCTACTTCGTTAAAGTTGATCTATATTATTTCAAGTATCTTAAACCAAAAATTAAGTGTTTTAAATACTTTTGTGCACATGCATCAGGTAAGGGAAAACGGACGTTCTAAATAGTGAGTTGGTTAGTTTAATGGTATAGAAAATTTAAAACCTAACAAAAATTGATTTGTAGGGATTTTTAAATATTTAATTATAATCAAATGCCGGATCAAGAATTTGGTATGTCTAAAGATATAGAACCATCATACTATTTTCGGCCGTCCATTTTGCACCGCTGATTGATAGGCAAAAAGTATTCAAACACTTGATTTTTTGTTTATAAATATTGAAATAATATTAATCATTTTAGCAAGTGAATTTTGTATTCGAATGTCGAGGGTTGTATTTGAGTTGAAAGGATTCGGCTCAAATCCTTTTGGAGGCACTAGTCTACATGACCACATATATAAAAGAAGATAAGTAGTTGCATTAGAGAGATTCTGAAAATGTTTCAAATATTTGTTTGCTTCTCAGTTTAGTTCTTTTTGGAGAATGTGCTTGTACCGTCTTTTGTATTTTTCAGTATGTATTCTTTATTTTATCAAAAGAATTTTGTTTTAATAAGTAGCCTTACTATTCTTTTGAACAGTCAGTCAGATGATAAATTTACTTGTTCCACTTGCACACCTGTGTACTTAGTTTGTGACTTCCCTTCAAAATGAACAGGGTCAGTAGTTGATGGGTAAGGTTGATATTGAGCCCGGTTGACTTCAATTTGTTATCACTGGAGTAGATAATACCTGTTGCATGTTTTTTTTGTGCTGTTGCATGTTATCTTTATCTTTGTGTTCTTTCTATTATTACTTTGCAGTCTGTGCATGAAGGTCGTATATATCAATTGAAGCTCTTCTGTGATAAGGATTATCCTGAGAAGCCTCCAAGTGTTCGCTTCCACTCCAGAATCAACATGACATGTGTGACCATGACACTGGAGTGGTAAGGCCAAACCCCTTTCTTTGCTTTTCTTGTTGTCAGTTTAGTTGGTAACTACTTATTGTTGAAAAACAGATTGTGCATTTGTTGTTTATTTAGCAGTATTTATTAAATGTAGCCTCTTTGATTGAACAGTGTTATGTGATTTTTGTAGTGATCTTGCTTCAGGACATAGGATTAATTGGTGTCTCACACTTAATGTTGATAGAAAGTTTTTTTATAAAGCAAATTAATTATGGATAATCTCTTCAAATGACCGAGCTGAAGATGAATAGTTATAGGTTGAAGAATAAACCGTACGATTTTATTGGATAATCTTTTAAATCCTTAAATATTTTTAGAAAATGACTATCTGCTTCATAACACAGGAAAAACCTTATTTTATTTATTTATTTATTTATTTGTCCAAAATGGTACTCTATGTCACTCAAAAACATTATAGTACAATCAGCAGCTTAGTGGCAGGGCTCTTCTAGTAGAGAGCATGCTGATATTTTTCTCTTGAAGGCTGTCAATGCGGAAATTGTTGACTGTCATGTTTGTGCCTGATTCTTTTAGCACAAACATTAAACATTTAGAAATTTAGAAATAAAATATAGAAACGTGGCCTATGTTGTTGCATAACGCAGAACTCATGAAAGATTTTTTAGACATAGTGTTTTCAAATGAATGGGGTTATATGTGCATGCTGGGTTTTGAACCATGCATTATGAAGTTAAAATGCTGGGATTGCTTGGAGTGCTATGATGGGATTTTTTTGTTTTGAGAGATCATTTTACTACTTAGCAGTTAGCATATTAGATGAAGAAATCTGTATCATCATCAGTGTGGTTTTGGTTTAGGATGTGAAGTGATGTCTTTTTTACCCAGGTTGAACCAAAAAAGTTTGGTCTACTGGCAAATTGGCAGCGGGAGTACACCATGGAAGACATACTGGTCCAGCTGAAGAAGGAGATGGCAGCACCCCACAACCGTAAACTTGTTCAGCCTCCTGAAGGTACCTTCTTCTAGTTAAAGGATTTAAGAAAATCCTCATATATAAATATTATATTTATATATATTCTTAGTTTTGTTCTGCAGCAAGAATTGTATGGGACCTAAGACAGTCTGCAAGGTCTGATGTATGTGAATTTCTGTGCTGCCTACAAAAGTTGGGTTGCAGACATGAGACGTGATACTTGATTTTACATTGTGTTTGATTGTGATAAGTAATGATATACAGCCCCCTAGACTTCTAGTTAACTGCTCCCTTGTTGCTTATTTGGTAGTCCCATGATCTACAATTTTCTGAGAGATATGGAAAATACCTCATCATTTTGTTTACAGTTGTCATTGTTGGGGCTCATGTGAACTGTTAAAGACCAACATTGCACAGTAAAGTGTTCAAGCCAAGTGATAAGAGAGGCAGATTCATAATGGAACTAGGGTACAAGGGTAAGAGTTTGGATTTCAGCATGGTGATCTGAAAAATCGATTGAAAAAGATTGGTTCAGAGGGAAGATGATAAGTTCTTGCCGACTCTTACCTACTTTTGGTTACATATGGAACTCATTTGCTATACTTCGGCAAAGAGGGCCAGTGTCGTCATCAAGAGGGCAAATTTAGGGCAGGTGTTGAATGGGCGTGTGGGTTTGGAGAACTCACCATGGAGTTCACAACATTAGACGCAAGTGAGGGCAAGTAGTTTGGGTTTCTGCATCAAAGTTATTTGGTATTTTCCATCCTTCTTACGCTTGATACACATCTTCGGAAAACCCCTGCATCTTATTTCTGTTATTCCAAACTTTGTCAAGTGATCTTATTTATTTGGAAGCTGAACCTCTCTTTTGAACAAATAAATTTACTTCACAAGTAATTTCTCTTGTTCCAATTTTATTATACTCTCTTTTCAAGTACCAAATCCCATTCTTCCAGCATAATTGTTATAGAATGAATATGCATCCTCTTCTAGTTTATAATATTCACACAGTTTATTTCTTGGAAGAGTTTGATTATCCATTGGATTAACATCTTGACAAGAGGGCGCTCGCTGGCAGGCTCGCCTGTTCTATGTAAAAAAAAAATGAAGTTAAATTTTAATAGACCTAAAATTTAATAAATTTAAAAGTCAAAATTAAAATTAATGGACATTATAATTTTACATGTAGGACATATCATGGTTATTTTAAACCACTAAAATGTGATAGGGATATATGAGTTTACCCAATATATGAAACAAAATGAGACTAAACTAAACTTCAATGTTTGCAAACACAATACCAAAATTAATATACATTTTGTTGTTAGATGTTGCTAACGCTATAGTGAGTTTAGAATTTAAATACATAAGAAGGCCTTCGCACATGGTATCAAATTCAACATTTTCAACCATATGAGAAAAGGCTAAATCAAATTCAATGAATTCAAGTGTCAGTGATAGAAATCAATTCACATTATACTTTGTATTTATAGCGTGCCATGGTTAATTTAAAATCAAAATAATTAATAATTTAAAAGATATTGGAGGGAAATTGTATAATCGGCCCATTGAGATAATGAAAAGGTTTCAATGATTAATAATCCAAAACTACCTTACAAGTTCTTGCAAGTAATGATTAATGAAGTCATTTGAAGATTCACATAAAATTTCTTAATGAGGTACAATGAAGACTAACATGATTAATAATATAATAATTAAAGTCAGCATGTAAATTCTTGTAATTAGTAATATGTTGATTTAGGATTAGAGAAAATGTAGGTAAGAACTTGCATGCAAGTTCTTAAAGTTATACCAATAAAGACTATTGAAATTTTTTTTCTTCGACACAATGTAACGAGACTTTAAACTTACACTTAGAGAAATATAGTAAGATTTATATTGATTAGAGGTTAAAAGAAGGAGATTAACCTGTTGATGGCTTGAATAATATTTCTGAATGGGTTAAAGGAGGCAGAAGGAGAAGAGAGGGAGGCCTTGTTCACAGCCGCTAGAAGAGCTCTTGTCAACAAAGCTTCACAACAAGGCTTCAGAAGGGAGAAGACAAGATTGGAACAAAGAAGGCGCAGCGGATGAGGATCGGTACAAGAGTTTGGGATTCGAACTAATGGAGAGGTTTAGGATAGAGACTCTGGTGGTTTTGAAGAGTTAAGTTGCCCCTAAATCTGATTTCTATCCCAGCTATAGAGTTAAATCAAATGGCTAATATACTTGTATTGGGACATCCACTACTTTTGATGCAGAAGAGAGCACTGAATCTATTGGACTTTTTACAGGGGTCCGGACTTGTGTGATACGGTTGATAAACATGAGCCGGGGAAACTTAAGTTAACTCAGATGTTGATTTGACGATTAAAAAGTGTTTTCTCAGAATGTAGATGGCTGCACATTAGAATGGTGTATTCATCAGATTGCCCTCATGTAGTTGGAACAAAGGAGATTGTTCTGTGATCATGCGAGTAAGGAGCAAACAAGCGAAGGTTCTGATGAACTTCAATGAGACATGATGAGGAATGCCATTACCCTTGATAAGTTAGTGAAGCCAAGCTTGGGTCTTCCAAATTTCTCATCCAGCCGGCTGCATCAGAGCAGAGTCTGCTGCAACGTTACCAGGAAACTTGGAGGAAATGATGTGATGACAGGCCAGTGACCGTGCGCCGCCAAAAGTTACTTGAAGGATGCTCCCACAAATGGTCCAAATGATTGGACTAGAGAAGATGAATAGCTGTTGTTTTAGACTTGGCCTCCTTTGTCTCGCAAGAGATTTTGTTGTTTGCAGAAGCTTGAAGGATTCTTTCCGGTTGCACAGTGGAAACACGAAGAATCTATCTTTTTGCCAGGATTTCGACAAGTCATGGCTCTGTGGAGACAGGATGATGCCTTTCACTTTCAGGTACGAATTTTTCTTTCCACAAATGCTCATTACAGGTGTGAAGAGAGTGACTCAAGGAGAAGGTGTTGGCCGAAAAGATGAAAAGGGAAGAGAAAAGGCTTTCTTTCCTTTATGCTGTGCAGATTACAGTTATGCTCGAATTATATCAGTAGACGCAATGAGAAAAGTGAGAATTTTGCGATGTTCTTGGCTAAGGCCATCTCCAACCCACGCTAAAAATAGCGTGGGTTGGCTTGCAAAGAAATGGCGTGGGGTCCAACCCCACGCCATTTCGTACCCGGCATTTTGCCGGGTCTACAGTGCTGCGCCAGAATTGGCGCAGCACTGTAGCACCCGGCAAAATGCCGGGTGCCTTTTTTTTTTTTTTTTTTTAATTTTAGTTTAGTTTTAAATTTAGATTTTTTGTTTTATATTTTAGTTTTAGTTTTATTTTAGTTTTAGATTTTTGTTTTAGTTTAGTTTTAAATTTAGATTTTTTGTTTTAAATTTAGATTTTTTTTTTATTTTAGTTTAGTTTTAAATTTAAATTTAATTTAGTTTACTGTAGCACCCAGCACTGAAAGTTAATTTAAATTTTAGTTTTTATATTTTTGTATTTTATTTAGTTTTTATATTTTAATTTTTTAATTATTTGTTTTTAAATTTATAATTTTACTTTGTTTAATTCAATATTTTATAATTTTATATTTTATTTAGTTTCTTAATTTCATAAATAAAAATATTAATTAATTATTAAAGTTAAATATTAATATTATATAAAATTATTAAAAAGTTAAATACATTTTAAAATATTTTAATAGTATTACGCAATTTACTTAAATTATCATATAATATGTTGATAATTAAAATTTGATACAATAAAATAATAATAATAATAAAATATGTAGAGAATATTCCATTTGGAGTGAAAAAATGGAGTGATGGTTGGAGAGTTTTTGTTGAACCCTCCATTTTGGAGTGAAAGTACACTCTAAAATGGAGGGGGTGGTTGGAGATGCCCTAAAGCACTTTGTGTATCATAATGTTATGTCATTCTCAATGGCTCTGCTCTGTCGAGATGGGAATGTTTGGTAAACTTTCATGTATTATGCATTGCATTTTTCATTTCTACAATTTTTTTTTGGCTAATTACCTTAACCACCGACGGATTCACTGGCGACCTCCGAGGAGCAAATCCGGGGCCTAGTCGGGGTCATGTCGTGGAGAGAATAAATGTTTGCATTGCGTGGTTGAACTGGTGACTCGTTGGGAGCTTGTGCTCTGACCGACCTAGGCCAACTGGTTGAACCAACTACCGAGGATGCCCGCAGAAAGCTTGATTCTTCCTCCTTTCCTTTATTTTCTGTTTTCAATTTTTCTGTCCTAAAAGTAGGACATACTACTTGATATATTTCAGTTTCTCTCCTTTTATTCTCTTGTCTCTTTTGTACCCCTCTGGAAAATATTTTGTTATACGAGGGATTACAACCCAGCACCCACCATTTGCTACAAGTAGCATTTTGCATTAGCAAGACAAAAATTGTGATTTATATCAAATTGATTTTATTATATAAATTAATTCTTTTTTCCCATTTTATGTTGGATGCGAGATTGATATAGACTGAGCGAAGCGGTGCTATTTATTCCATTCATTTTATATCTCACTACGTGGTCAAGTTTTTCTGTTGGTTATCTAACTAACACATGTACAATAATTCTTATTTCCTCAGAAAAATATGTAAAATAATTCTTTATTTTCATTTTATGTCTGGATGCATGATGTAATCAATGGATTAAGTTGCATCAGTCATTTATTCCATTTATTTTATACCCTACATGGCCGCGATACAAATTAAATTAACTGAAAAATATATTATTTTAAGTTTTAAAAACGGAAAAATGAAAGAGTAAATGGATTTTGCACTGCGGGAAAGCAAGAAACAGGATAAACACATTTTTCACGCAAAATAATAATATTTTTAGTACAAAAAAAAACAGCAAAATTTGAATTCTAAGATGAGTCCAAAAAGTATTATTACAGTGGGTAATTACCGGAAGAATTATTCACGCACCAAATTGTATAAATTGAGGAATGAATCTAAGAGATCAACCCAGAGTAAACACATAAATTTACATGAAAAACTGAAAGGGAAAAATCACATCGAAAGAGAGGGTTTCACAATAATTCAAAGAAGATTACAATGGTGATTGCTTGATCTTGTGCGCTACAGTTTCTGGAGTTGATTGATTGTCCCCCTCTAATTTGAGAGGATCTCATATTTATACAAGTGGATATCTTTAAATAGGATTACAGAGTTCTTTCCTAACTGAATATCTATCCATTCTTAACTACTTATCTTAGAGGTGGTTGGAGCCAAACATCTTAATTTGAATTGGTAGAGCTCATATTTGTCTTTATCTAATGTCCTTCATCCAGCTGCCAATGTGATCGATCCGTTCCTGAGCAATAACTGCCGGGTTCGAATGAAGATTAGACCTGGAGATAGGGATATTTGTAACCGACTCTATTCCTATACCATAACCACTTGAACTGCTCGTAGCATGGATGAGATTAGAACTCTTTTCTGGAGATTTTGGAGACAGACATGTGTCGCGTGATTGCCCAAAGGCTGGATGGATGCATGTCGTGATCTCAAGGAGGTTAGAAATCGACCACTACAGATGTCCATTCTGCTTCCCTCTCTTTGATAGGAGTTCGGGAACACGCTCCCAGGGGTTATGTGCTCCCAGAGACTCCGAGAGAAAAGGAGGGGAGCGGATCCCTTGAGCCTAAACTCAAGCTGCTGTTGTCGCTTCAGCTTTTGGCCGTTTGTGGTGTGCCTCTACAGGCTATCAGAGTCTTAAATGCGAGTTCCATTTGCTACTATGTATGTCAAGTGACAGTCGCTTTAAAAGTGGTGTGACGCTCGAGGTCTGTGTAGCAAATCAAGCACGGATCCGATCCATGATGATGCATGTAGGTTTCTGATCAAACGAAAAGGGTTGTATGCAAGAGATTTGAGGGTTTAAATGCATCTCTCTCAAACACTAGAGATTATACCCAAACTTCTAAATCTTCAACCTTCCGTCATCTTCATCGTTGCGATCTTTCTGTCCCTAAATCTTCATCACTCGATCTTCTTCAGAGATGACAAAGTGAGGCAAATCTGGCGTAGTCGGCGATGCAAGCGAGGGTAAGACTGTAAAGGAGAAAAGGAAGAATCCCAGTTTCGAACTAGGGTCGACATGAATTTTGACCGAAGACCACTAAGCTTCATAGCCAGGAGGACGTAGATGAGTACCTGATCAAGAATGGTGTTCACCTCTCCCCAGGGATCGGGGTCAAGTTTTGCCCTCAGAGCACTGATTTTACTTTATCTCTGTCCAATGGAGATGTCTATATGCACCCCCAAATTTTGGCGTTGGGGTTGAAGCTGTCACTGACAAAGTTTATCCGCAATGTTCTGAGTCATTTTAGGATTGCCCCTCGCAACTGTCGGGAGTTGCATGACGCATAGTACTGGGGTTCGAGGCTCTTTGTGCTATGAGCATCCCAGATGCATGTCAGCGTGAGATCTTCTGTGCCGCCTACGCGCGGAGGAAAACCAATCAGGACGCCCGCTTCTTTGTGCCCCTGATTGGGTGCGAGAAGCTCACTGTAAATATGGTGGATAGCGACTACGGTATGCGCTATACCGTGGTTTGGGTGTCCAACCCTTAGGGAGGCTAAGCCGAAGGAGGAGTGCGGAGCCATCCCCACTACCTGGAACTTAGGCCCACTTGCTCGAGGAGGAGAGACACTCTCTGCCGACATTGAGGCGAAGCTGCATAGGCTAACATCTATAAACTATGACCACTGGAACTAGAGTTGACTGTTGCACCCAAATAAGCTTCCCATGTCCCCAGTTATCCTGAGGGTACCAGCTTTTAGTAAAAACCAGTCGGGTGTTGAGTCTGGGAGGCTGAGGCCCCCAGGGAGCATGGTAGCTGTTAAGAGGAAGAAGGCCTCACAACCTCGGGCTCTCGAAGAGGTAGGTTCTGAATACTATTGGACCTTTCTCCTTGTGCAATTCTTTATGCTCGTTTCTTGCAGAAGAGGAGCAGAATCGGTGTCGATGAGTCTGATGAGGAAGAAATGCAAGTCATATTGGTGACTGTGCCCGCTTGCCCCATTACGAATGCTGGCAATGCCAGTCGGGCCCTCCGACCCTATAGGCTCTGGAGCTCGGGGGAACTCCTCGGTCGCTGAGGCTTCCGAGGAGGGTATGAAAATGCTTTTCGAGGTAGTGGACCAGGAGACAAAGATCCCAAAGAAGAATGCCCCAACTACTTATGTGCTCCCCGAGGAGGAAGCTGCAACATTGGTGTCTCCATCGACCCTGGTTGTTTCTTGAGCTGAGCCATCACCTAGGCTCAATAAGGCGAGAGCTACTGAAGCTCCGCTAATAGAGGACAATGCGAGGGTCCCTGGCCCTGTTGGTCCTTTTGGGACTACCGCTCAGTCTCCGGTGCTGACTGATTGAGAATGAACCTGCACAAAAAAAATAAAAGTTTTAAAATGAGAGATAGAAAGTGCTAGGTTTCTCAATACTACCACTATAACAAGTGACTATGTGGGTCATGATCTACAAGGAGGGACTGCGATAGAAGCTTTTAGTAAGTCTTTCTAAATTACTTCAATCCGTTAAAACGTTTCTTCTTTATTTTAAAAAAAAAGTTAATGTTAGAAAAGGAGGAGAAGAAGAAGATGGGTAGTGTTGTGTTTTCGAAAAGAAGAAAAAAACTAAGTTAAAAGAAAGAAATGAAAAGAGAAAGGAAAGTGTTTTTCTAAAGTAGGAAGTGAAAAGAAGTAAAAACTAAAGAATACTTACCTCCTTGAAGCTTGTTTTACCTCTGATCCATATCGATGACTTACCTTGGCTTGAAGGGATCATAGCATGGCATATAGGATCTTTCTCATTCCTAACCGATCTATCAAATGAAAGTACAAGCAGAAAATAAAAGTAGAAAAGAATATTAACTATTAGAAACAGATATCCATCGCTATAGGCTATCAGTGGTACTCACAGGGCAAGGCATAATCGAGGCTATTAGATTCATTTGAATTACAATGAAGTAATGAAGGTAAATAAGAAGAAGAATAAAAATTAAACTTCAATTCGATTGTAAACTATGAAAGAAAAAAAGAAGTTTTACGTCGATGTCACTCTCAATACAACTCTTTCTCTCCTTCTCTCATTAATCTCTTTCTAATTTACGTTTACATAAAAACAGAAAATTATATAAGAAAGAAAAATAAAAGTCTAAGTTAAAACTAATGAAGAAGCCTAATTCTAACTCTCTACTGGAGTGGTGCCTGTTTTCCTTCTGAATGTACAGTATTTATAGGAGAAACTGGAAGGGGGAGAGCGTCTGAAGATAGGGGGAGCAAACGCTCTCCCAACTGAGCTTATCCTGCCGCAAACACGCGATTTTGGTCGTGTTTTCGCAGCCAGAATCTAGTCGTTGGGCCAGATCTGGGGCGTGGATCTCACTCATTAGATATGCTCATTTTCTCATATAGAATTGCTTCAAACCTCTAGATTTGAGTACATTTTTATTGATTTACTTGAGCTAGAAAATTCTATCTTTAAAACTCTGGATTTAATTAGATAAATAGGTCCATTTCTGAAGTTTCTTCTTTAATTATCATGCAAACCATTAGACATTAAAATAGGTTAAACAGAAGAGTTTTATTACAAAATAAATGTGAAAATGTGACAATAAATAATGCAATATTAGTGACTGATCACTGACCTCAGGGCGGCCCGCCCTGAACTCCTTATTCAGTTTATTTCTCCGAAGGGGCGATAAGGAAACAACTCTAGGGTATAGAGACTCCCTCGAGGACTAGAGGAGCTCAAGGCACTAACCTTGAAGGACCAGCGGTGGCGCTTGAAGAACGAGGTATTCAAGGTAAGCTTCATAGTGATTCTTCTTCAACTTGATCATTCAGTTGACGTCTAACTCTTCCTTGTTTAAATCTCAGGACCTTGACAATTCATTCGTGACTCGTTTGTATTCCTTCCTTCCTTTCTGTTGTCCCCCAGAACATCCGATTTCCTTCTCGCTTTCTTGCATTGTCTTGCTTCCAATCCGTTAGGATGAGTTCACTACCATACTTCTCCATCCCGACTTCCTTATAGATAGCAGAGTGCGCAGCGAAAGTGTTGTGGACCCGTAACATTTCGGCTTTGGGGCTGAAAATCTTGTTCTCACACCTGATTGAAATTGCGAGGACGCAATTTTTTGTAAGGTGGGAGAAATGTAACCCCCTGCTTCCCGGTGTACGTATCACTGTCTCGGTACGCGATACGACGTACGAAATTGATTTGATCTCCGTGGTAGTCCGATTGAGCTGATTTCAGTTTTAAAAATCATTTTCTAATATTTTAGATTTTTCAGGATTTTCTGAAATTTTTCTGGATTATTTTGGAAAAACTCCGTAGTCGGTGTCGACCGATACCGATAACCGGCCTTTCGATTTTTCTTTCACAAATGGAGCTGTATTTTGAGAATCCTCTTTCACCATGTGTCTTAGAATCGTATTTTCTACGTTTGGGTATTTTTGGAGATTTTTCTTAATTTATCGAAATCCGGCCAAACCGGTGTCGCCCGTATCGGCGACAGCTTTCGGGATTTTTAATTTGCAAACCGGATTGAATCTCTTCAAACTGTTTTCATATTACGTCTCAGGATATTATTTCTATTTTCTATAATTATTGGGTACCGTTCGGAGATCGTCAAATTTGAGCCATATTTATAATACTAAAATATTTTTTTTTAATTTTTTTCCTTCTTTTCTTTCTTTTCTTCTTTTCTTCTCCTTTCTTCTCCTTCCTTCCAGCGAGTTCTCCCCCACCGACTTCCTCCCTTTTTAAATCCCCCCTCCTCTCTTTCTCTCTCTTCTCTATTCTCTCTCACTCTCCCAAACTCTCTCCTCTCTCTCCAAACTCTCTCTCTCTCTCTCTCTCTCTCTCTCTCTCTCTCTCCTCTCTCTCTCTCTCAATCCCCTCTCCCTTTTGCTCTGCAGGCTTGGCCGGCGGCGACACAGGAGGCCGGCGGCGCGGGAGACTGGCCTGGCGCCGGCCATGCGCTCCGGCAGTGGCGCCGGCGGCGCGGGGAGCCGGCCTAGCGCCGGCCAGGTGCGGGTGGTGGGGGTACAAGCCCCCCTCTTCCTCTCTCTTTCCCCTTCGTGGTGGGGCTCCGGCCACGGGCAGCCGGAGCAGCGCCGGGGAGGCGCCGGAGCCGGCGGGGCGGGCGCGCCGCCCGGCGGCCGCCGCGAGTGGGCGGCAGCAGCAGCCCAAGGCTGCTGGCCGTTGCTTCCATTTGGGTGAAAACCCAAATGGGTTTGGGTTTGGGTTTAACCCAAACCCGACCCATTTGCATTAAACCCGACCCAATAAGGTAATCTTCCTTTTAGCCCCTGTAAATTTCTAAATTACTTTTAGGCCCCTGAAAATTACAAAGAGCCGCTGGATAATTTCAGTTATTCCATATTTAACCCCATTTTATTACTTTCAGTATTCGGGCGATAACTGGAGCATCCGGACTCCGATTTGAACGATTCTGGATCCGTTGCGATCGTGGGAACGAGAGCTACAGTCCTGTAGCTAGTTAGTGAGTGTTTTTATTTTATAAATTATCTTTTTAGTCTATTATTGAACTTGGTTGCTTTAGTAATTACCGGTAAATCCTAATTGGTATACCATATTAAAACATTGTAATAAATACTGTACTTAAATATGTCGGATACCTAATAGACGTAGAGTGTAACACTGGATACCTATTAGGTCATGTTCATGGACCACTGACATCCGACCCACTATGTCACCATATGTTTGGACACTATCATGTATCGTATCACAGTAACGTTACTGCATACGGTTCCACAGATACGCTATGACACGACACTGTCACTAGACATGCATGCTAGATACTGTTACTAGAATTCACAGGACATGATATTATATGATACACGGACTACCATTATTACATGTACTGTTACATGGATTATGGCCACACCTTTATGTTCAACTAGTATAAGGATAAGTACCGCATGTCATATTATTGTTATCATCCTTATACTGATACGATAGTTCACTGTACATGATATTAGACACTGCCCATAGGTATTACTTGTACATATTGCACAGATACTATGACACGTCTCACGTTCGTATTCAGGTACACCACTTCACGGCATACCGTCATATCCTATACCGTATCATCATTACATGAATTCTTGGCATATCACTGTTACACGTGCATACATGATTTATTATTCTTGTCATATGGATCACCGTGCATATTACATGTATTATTGTTTCATATTACCGTATTCATGTTACATGATTATTTCCTGTTACTGATATGGATTTCCCGTTACTGGACATGAGAGCTGTTGATATGCGATATGTGGAATTCCACATCTATTGTTCCCGTTATATTGTTCCCGTGATATTGTTCCCGTTTCCCGTTATATTGTTCTCGTTATATTGTTATATGCTATCAACAGAGCTCTGGTCCAGTTACCATGTTCCCGTATCATGTACTGTACTTGTTCTTGTTACAATGTATACTTGACATATTAAATCATACAGATAACTTGGGTATGGGGGAGACTTGACGGTTGATTAGATCATATCGGGTGGATGTCTGGATCCATTGTTCGTCCCACTGCAGGGGACGGGGTAGTGCTGGTTACCATCTGTTACTCATGTTACATGTTACAGCTCTAGCGGGCTGGCTCTGGTCTTAGCAGCCGGGGATCTGATAAGGCCGTTGTCCCGGGTATGTACGGGATACACCCACCCGATAAGAACTCCTCGACCATGAGTTTCCAATTAACATAATAAAACAATATACACAATAGTGGACGTCGGGAACACTTTTATTTGATCACTCTCTCGTTTGGATAATGGTACCCGTAGGCCATGTCCGGATGGGTTCGACTAGAGTGCGGGTTCCAGTATGAACTGCCAGTGGTATGGGACACTGGTAGAGATTGATTAAATACCAGGTGGTACTGATCGCTACTATTGTATAAATGACATGACTTAGACATGACTTGCCTGCTACATGTTTAGTTGTACTTGTTACTGTTCCTGATCATTTATCTGCTATCATGTGACATGTATACATTGTTATTGTTCCTGTTTCCTGTTACACTTTCTTAGTACCCTACTACTCATGCACATGTATACTTTGTTACATTACCTGGTATATGTTACATTGTATGTAGTGGCATACTATGCATGTTCTGCATTGCATATATTTTATTGTTGCAGACATATGCTCATCTGCATGTTCACCTCTATCACGTCACCACTATCATGTTCATGTCTATTACGTCACCACTAGACAACATTAGTTATTATATAACTGGACACGACTATAGATATGACCTGATGATAACTGGCTCGGTAGAGATGGTATTACAATAAAACATGTTTATATATATTTGTACTGTTTCGTATATGCGTATTATATGGTATCACTATTATCACATCTTGTATTATATTATATATTAGTATCATGGTTGTAGTACTATTGTATATATTACTGCCTCCTTCATTTTACCACTCACTAGGTCGTTTTCTGACGACCCTGGGTTTTCGTGCCCAGATTGGAGATCCGAGTTACCATAGTATCGGAGAGTGCCATGGAGTCACATCGGAGCTTCCTCATCGGGACTATGCCTAGGTATCTTGGTGCTTTATTTTCGTTATCTTATTTGTCCCTATTTGTTATATCTGTTATGATCGCTGACCTATTTCTGCAGGTATTCTTGTACTTATTTCATGCTGGGACCCATGTCTATATGGAGGTTATTTATTGTACTGAGGCTTAGCGTACGTACGTGAGGGTTTTCCGCCCTGCGTATGTACGTCACCATAACGTCTCCGTATCCTTGGGATTGGGGCGTTACAACGTCGTGCTCACCTCCGAGCTGTTGAATGCTCATAGAGACGTCCTAAAGGAGGAGGGCATAACTGTTGGGTTGCTCTAGAAGGTGGAGAAGCTCAATGCTGAAGGGAAGGACGTGACCCTAAGATCACTTAGCTCCAAGCTGACTTGGACCATGAGGCAGCGGTTGAGCAAGGTCGGGAGATGGAGTTGGAGCTGGAGCGACTTTGTGAAGAGTCAAAGGAGAGAGAGGCTCTGCTGAAGCAACTGTCTGAGGCTCAGGGAGAGTTGGAGAAGAGAAACTCGAAGTTACAGGGGAGGGATACGAATTACAGGAGGTGAGCTCGGAGTTGCAGCGAAAGGACTTCGAGCTGCAAAAGAAGGAGTCAGAGCTATAGCCGACTGGGGGGCTGGAGGAGGCGCGTCAATTCGCTGAGGTGGCAGAGGCTGCGCTGGAGTCAGAGAGGGTTGCCTTCGAGGAAGAGAAAGAATGCCTTGAGGACAACCTCGATTAGGCGCTAGCAGCCAAAGATGCGGTGGAGGCACATGTTCATACAGTGGTGGACCAGTGCCAGTGGAAGATGAAGGTTTTCAAGTTTAAGAAGTATAAAGATGGATATGAAGACGGGACAAAAGGCGCGGCCCCGAGATATTCATTTGAGATTGAGGCCTTCTTCGAAAGCCAAGGCATAGGAAGACATGTGGAGACCGATGCTTCTGTTGTGGAGGCGAGAACTTCTTTGAGCACTCCGTCTAACAGTGCTGCTCCCCTGACGGCGGGTCTCCCCTCGGATGTTCCGACTATCAGGACCCCGACTCGTGATACCCCTACAAACACGGATCTTCCAGCTCCACCCTCTGAAGCATCTTTGAAGAGAAAAATAAGTGTTTGAGAGTTTTTCATATGAATCCAGTGTAAGACCCTTTCTTGAATAAATAAATGAAAGGTTTAGCTCCATTCTCTTTCTGAGCTTGTCTTGCTTTTTATCATGCCTCAAGGCCGCTGTGGGTGCTGGCTCGGTGATTCTTTTGGGTCCTATATTGGCTTTGGTAGCTTCGGAAGAAGTGGGAGTCTGACCTCTAGGAGGACCCTCTCGGGATCCGAGAGTGCCCCATGCACATTCTGGCTCTATAGGGGCTGGTCCCTCCAGTATGAAGTTCCTCAAGGAACTGTTGTAAGGCCAGACAGTTCTGACCCTGAAGATGATGGCAAGAGGTTGGAGCTAGGTCTTGATGATGAGCCAGGATCCTTGCTGAATTTCTTGAATGACCAATGGAGGAGAATCGTGAATAGCCTGTACCGGATGCTACCCGGGCTTCCCTGTAGCTGGAGCTCGGGTTGCTCGACTTTCTCGCCTTTCAGCTAGATCGTGAATTGATTTTTCACAATGTAATAATGAGCACACTTGAAGAAAAGGTGCGCTAGCTGCTCTTGAAATCAGCAAGTATGGAGGAGGCGATGGAAGAATTGAGGAAGGATAAGGCGGCCTTGAAAGTGAGGCTCCTGATGCAGCTTGAGGAGCTGAAGAAAGTGTTCGATGACATCTCCAGGTTACAGGAGAGGGCCGCCTTAGATCAATCGGAGATCGCTTCGCTTCGGGCCCAGATCATTCGGGAACGCACCAAGAGGCTAAAGAAGGTTAGAGCATCGCGAACACAATATTGAAAAGTTGAGGGTCGATGTGGAGCGTCAATGTGATTGCTATAATGAACTCTGGAGAGCCCACAATAATTTTCTTATGGAGGCGCAGACTTTGCACTCTCAGGTCCTAATCAGGAACTCTGGCGATCGAGCAGAAGGAGCGAGCGGTTGGTCCAGGGGCACGAGTAGTCAGGTTGGGGGCATGAGCAGTTGGACCGGAGCTGCGAGCGATCAGCCCAAGGGCTCGAGTAATCGGACTGGGAACACAAATGGCTGGCATAGGAGGTCCGGTGGGTGATCTGAGAGCTAGATTATTGGACGTAGGTGGAGTTAGCCAAGTCCACCTGTATCTGCTTTTGATGTAATAAGAGTTGTATTACTCTTTTATCAATAATCATCTTGAATAAAAGTGTTATTATTTCTGACTGTGTGTGGTATGTTCTTGTTTTTTTGATGTGGCGGTAATGTTGCTAGGACGCGAGCCCGATCCGATTGTACGTTGTTTGGTTGTTCATACAGAGGTGTGATGCCTGCTGTCGGGGCCCCTATGACGATCCGTCTTGTTAAATGTTTTGGCAACCATTAGCGTGAAAGCCACAAGGTTAGTCGGAGGGTTTTTAACTGTCGGGAGGACTTTTCTCTTTCAGGAGAGTCTCTGTGCTGGCCTTAACCGTCAGGGTAGGACCCGATATGGGCGTTGACTCACTTGAGTAGCCATCAGGGCGAGAACCCGATATAGGCTAAGCTCCAGTCATTGTGGACGAGCCTTCATCTTTCAGGAGACTCCTCGAGGCGTAGCCATCAAGGTAGGACCCGCTATAGGTTTTCCCAAGTAGCCATCAGGATAGGACCCAATATTGGTTGTTGACCCACTTGAGTAGCCATCAGGGCGAGGGCCTGATAAAAGCTGAGCTCTGAGCAATCATTGTGGACAAGCCTCCGTCTTTCAGGAGACTTCCTGACGGGTAGCCGTCAGAATAGGACCCCTATAGGCTTTTTTCTAGTAGCCGTCAAGATAGGACCTAGTATAAGCTATGACTTGCTCGAGTGGCCATCAGGGCGAGAGCCCGATATAGGCTAAGCTTCGAGCAGTCATTGTGGGCGAGCCTCCATCTTTTAAGACACTCCCGAGGGGAAGCCATTAGGAAAGGACCTGCTATAGGCTGTTCTCGAGTAGCCGTAAGGGTAGAACCCGATATAGGTTATTGACGCACATGAGTAGCCATCGGGGTGAGGGCTCGATATATGCTGTGCTCCGAGCAGTCATTGTGAGAAAGCCTCTGTCTTTTAGGAGACTTTTCAAGGAATAACTGTCAGGGTATGACCCGCTATAAGTTGTTCCCCAAGTTATTGTCAGGGTAGGACCCGACATAGTCCGTTGAAGTGTTTATCATACTTGGAGAAGGTATTGATATTTTACAAAAACATTATTAATGTAGAGAACTTACGCAATAATCTTTTCATTAGATATTACATGATTCTACACATGGTATTATTTTAATTGAAAAGAGTTACATTGCCTCTTGAGGAGCTTCCCATCCTGATTAGCCAAAATGTATGATCCTTTGCCTTCCTAAGCGATGATGGTGTAGGGACCCTCCCAGTTGGGCTTGAGCTTCCCTTGGTCCTTCTACCGTGTATTCTGAATTGCGTGCTTTATGATCACGTGTCTGAGTTGAAATTTGCGAATCTTCACCATTTTATACTGCGCGGCCTGGATCTACTCTTAGTATGATGTGATGCAGATCTGGGCTTGCTGTCATTTTTCCTTTGACTGGTCCAGAATTAGGCGAAGTTGTGCATCGTTTTGATCTCGATCAACCCTTCTAAGCAGAGTGTCGGCATGCTGATGTCGATCAGGACGATTGCATCCGTTTCATATACTGATGAGAATGGGGTTTCACCCATCGGGACAAGCTTAGTAGTCATGTAGGCCCAGAGCACTCTGGAGAGTTTCTCGGCCCATTTTGCCCTTTGCTCTGTTCAGATTTTTACACAGGCTATCGAAGATGGTACGATTGTTGATCTCAGCCTAATCATTGCCTTGAGGATAATAGGGCGTGGAGAATTAGTGGGCGATCTTATATTTAGCGCAGAAGCTGGCCACTCGCTTGCTGGCAAAGTTTGTCCCGTTGTCAGAGATAATGGTGTTGGGGAGTCCGAAGCGACATACGATGTTTTACCAAAGAAATTTGACAACTTGTTGTCCAGTGACTACGGAGAGTGGCACCACCTCGACTCATTTGATGAAGTAGTCGATTGGACTAGTAGGAACCATAACTAAAGCTGTGCTCAGGGGATTGGACTAACTACGTTCAACCCCCATTACATGAAGGCCAAGGACTCCGCAAAGTGTGAAGTTCAGTACTCAATCTATTCGATACTAGGGCGAATTTCTGACACTGCGAGTACTTCTTCATATAATTCTTAGCGTTGTTGAATATTTTGGACTGGTAATACCCTTAATTGATGACCTTATTAGCGAGAGAGCGACCTTCTTAATGATTCCCACAGTCGCCACCATAGATTTCCTGCATCACTCTCCAAACTTCGTCTAGTCCGTGACACCTCAGATAGGGGTCGACATGAAGCTTGGAGTAAGATTTCTTGTATAAGATGTCTCTGAGGAGATTGTATCTGGTGGCTAAGTGTAGGAGCTTCTGTGCCTTCACTATGTCCTCAAGGAGCATCCTATCCCAGATAAGCAATGATAGGATCCCTCCATCCCGGTGAGGTATCAAGGCGAAAGACCTTTCTGAATTGTCATTGGACACTTGGGTTAGCGATATGCTCGATGAGGATCTCCCATATAAACTGAAACTCTGTGTCTGACCCCAAGACTGGCAAGTGAGTCAGCATGATTATTTTTGAATCTGAAGACCCATTTGAAGTCGCATCGGGGGATTTTAGACTTCAGTCTGAGGACTAG
Organism: Agave tequilana; assembly: GCA_038442645.1. NCBI lineage: Eukaryota > Viridiplantae > Streptophyta > Magnoliopsida > Asparagales > Asparagaceae > Agave > Agave tequilana. Next base: position 179,100 of record JAVJIF010004299.1, on the reverse strand, counting down.
TTATAGGTACTTCGCCATCCGAGCATCCTTTGTGACATATTCCCCGCTAACTTGGTTAACCACTAGTAAGGAACCGCATCGAACTTGAGCCCTGTGACCCCGAGTGTGATAGTCATTCAGAGACTGGTTATGACTGCCTCATACTCGGCTTCGTTGTTGAAGGCCGAAAAATCGAGGGTGAAAGACTGCTCGATAATAGATCCTTTTAGAGTGGTGAGGACAATCCTGATGCTTTCTCCTATACTGTTTAAAGCTTTATCCACATTCAGAACTCATTTTCCAGTAAGTCGCATTGCACTGTGGCTCCTGGGTGAAGGCATCAATAAAGTCCGTTAGGACCTGCCCTCTGATTGTTGTTCTCGGTTCGTATCTGAGTGCATAGGGTTCAGCTACAATGCTTATTTAAATATCCATCCTGATGCTTTTGGATTCTTTATAACTCTTCTTAGAAGATGCTCTGTAAGGTCCGTGATCGAGAAGGTCTGAAAGTAGTGCTTGAGCTTCCTCGAGATGATGAAGAGAGCGAGCACCAATTTTTTCAGCCTTTGGTATCTAGTTTGCGGTCTATTCATGTAGTGGTGCTGATATAGTACACCAGCTTCTAAACGCCTTTGTCCTCGTGAACCAGGGGCTCCGCTCACGGCTGACTCCGAGATGGCCAGATATAGGAACAATATTTCTCCCAAGATGGGCTTGGACAAGAGTGGTGGTGAAGCCAGATATCTCTTCAGACCTTGAAAATCTGTCTTGCATTCTTCGTTCCAGTGAAATTGGCCCCGTTCTTCTTCAAGGCTTGAAAGAAGGGCTTATATTTATTCATGGATCGGCTGATGAATCGGTTCAGAGTAGTAAGACGTCCGTTCAGAATTTGGACCTCTTTCATACATGTGGGTAAGTTCATGTTTAAGATGGCGGATATTTGGTCGGGGTCGGCCTCTCTATTGAGTGACCAGAAACCCTAAAAAAATCCCAAAGCAACCCTAAATGTGCACTTATCGAGGTTAAGCTTTACTTTGTACTTTTACAGGTGGTCGAAAGCTTCGCCTAAATGTTAAAGGTGATCCGTGCACCGGACACTTTTACTAACATGTCATAACGTATACTTTCATTGTGCTCCCAACCAGATCCTTGAAGACCATGTCAACCATGTACTAGAAGATGGCCCTAGCATTTTTGAGCCCGAAGGACATCACCTTGTAGCAATAAATTTCTCAACCAGTAGTAAAAGCAGTCTTGTCTTCATCTGGTTGGTACATCTTGATCTGGTTATACCCGGAGTGGGCTTCCATGAAGCTGAGAAGTTCATGACCCACGTTGCCTCTACCAGCTAATTAATCCTCGGGAGGGGGAAGCTATCACTTGGGCAAGCTTCATTGAGGTTAATGAAGTCGATGCAGACCCTCCATTTGTCATTCTTCTTCTTTATGAGGACTGGATTGGAGAGCCAATCGGGTGGAATATCTCTCGAATGAAGCCGGCCTATAGTAAGCGGTCATCTTCATTGCTGATGGCATGACTCTGTTCCTCGTTCATTCTCCTTGGCTTCTGCTTTACTGACTTGGCATCCGCCTTGATAGAGAGCTTGTGGCAGATAATACTGGGGTTGATTCCAGGCATATCTATGGGAGTCCACGTGAATACATCGACATTGTCTGACAAGAATTTTTGATTAAGGCCTTCTCGTGAGGATGCAGTTTTGAGCCAATTCAAAGGACCTGTTCTGGATGATGTGGATCTATAGGAAATGACTCAGGTTCCTCCTCGGTCTTATTGTCAGGGTCTCCCGACTCGATGTGTGAGTCGGGGTCGGGATCCTTCGACTCGACATGGAAGTCGGAGTCTTGACTTTCGCTATTCTGTAATTGTTATTGGTTAATAATCCTCTTTTGCTATCCATAGGGAAATCATTGTCAGAGACTGCTCGGGAGGTCTTTGTCATCCAGACGGACTTTTTCCGACCTACTGCAACTATAGTTTTGTCCGTCTCCTGGTCACCCCTTATGTCGGTCACTCCTGATAGTATAGGGTACTTCTGAAGTTTATGATGGGCGAAGGGATAACTCTCATCATATGAATCCATGGCCTCCAGAGCATAGCATTGTAAAAAGATTCAACGTCAAGGACGCAGAACTCTGTGACAAAGTTGAATAGATATGCTCGGACCAAGAATGAGACTGTTTTGGGTAAGTGCATCTCCCTCCTGTCAAATCCAAAGAAAAGTGACTGGGTCTAAGTGAGAATCATCTTTTGAGCCAACTCGAGAGTGTCTTTCATCCGATCTAAGGCGTGTCCGTAACAATGTTGACACTACTCCCCCTTCAACCGAAATCTTTGACACTCGTCAACAATCGATATGCATTGTCATGACCAAAGCGTCATTGTGCGAGAGTGCACTGCATAGGCGTTGGCCTCTGAGAAAAAGATTGGCCTGCCCAGTGGTGAAAGCAGGTGTGTCAATATTGCTTGATAGTTGTTGTCCCTTCGGGTTTCCTTCGGGTTTCATTGACATAAATGATCATTTCCTTCATTGTGGTGCCCTCTATTGGGGAGTTACTGAAGAAGGCATTCACCTCCTTGCACTGGATGAGGGCATTGCTTGCCTGATCGTCTTGTGGTGGGAGTTTCTTTTGCACTTTAATCTCTGAGGTTTGTCCAGAGTTGAGGATTAACTCTCTGAGCCTGATTAACTAGATCCTGGAGGTGTCGTCGGACGGATTGACAATCGACGGTGAGATAGCACATCCTATTATAAGAGGCGCAATATTCCCTGGATTTGGGTCCCTTTGGGTTCTGCGAGAGTGGTCGACACGGGCGCCTGATTCAAAGCTGATCTTTGATGGTATTAAACATATGGTCAACGGGAATCCTGAATGGAATAAGGTCGGGCGCTGCAGCGCCGTCCTTGTTTGACTCGTGTACGTATCAGGGTGGCTTATGAATAGCGACATAGTTATGGTTTAGATTCTTCCTCCGGGAAAACTGCTACTTCAGTTTCTCGCCCTCGAATCCTTGTTAGGGCCATTGGTCGCACTCTTAGTTGTCTCTTCGATCTGCATGTACTTTTGCTCCCTGGCGAGAATGTCTCTCATTTTGGTAACATCGTTCTTCACCAGATGCTTGTAGAACAAGTGGGAGATTTGCAAGCCACTGATGAATGCAGCACGACTAAGTCTTCATTATAGTTGTATACCAGAGCCATCTGGCTTTGAAAATAATTGACGTAGTTCTTCAGCTCTCCCCTGATTTTATCCTAACCATGAGGAGATGGTTGATGTTCCTTTGGAACTCTCTTCGAAAAATGAATTGATTATAGAAGGCGTCAATTATATCCTCGAAACTCCGAAGCGAGCTCTACAGGAGTGAGTAGAACTAATGATTGGCGGCGCCGTTTAGACTGGAAGGGAATGACCGACAGGTAAGAAGGTCATCGTGAACGTTGCAGCACCCCGGTTTCCGGGATACGTACCCTGATACGTATCCAATTTTTTTTAATTATATTACTCAATTTCTTCCTGTATGTGTTTTTGAGTTGTGATTACTTATATTTTTGAGTATCGGATCTGGATTCTCAGATCTAGAGTAAGCCATGACCCGGACAGGGAACCCGATACCAGCCAGTAGCCCGATTTGATTTTCTGGTAGTCCGATTTGATCGATTTTAGTTTCAGAGATTGTTTTCTAATATTTTAGATTTTTCATGATTTTTGAAAATTTCCGAATTTTTTTCTGCAAAATCTCCAAAATCGGTGTCGGTCGACATCGCTGACCGATTCCCAGATTTTTAGTTTTCAAATGGGTTTGAATTTTTAGAAACGCTTTCACAGTACTTCTTAGAATTTCATTTTCTATTTAAATACATTTTTTAAGATTTTCTGAATTTATCAAAATTTGACCGATTCTGGTGTCGGCCGGTATCGCCAGAAGGTTCCAGGATTTTTAATTTGAAAAATACATCGAATTTATCAAATCTAATTTCACCATGTATCTTAGAATAATATTTTCTATTTTTGAGAATTTTTAGGTACGTTTCTGAAACAGTCAAATTTTCGCCTTATTTAAATATAATATTTTACCGGCAATTTCTTTTCTGGCTTTTCCCTCCTCTACTCCCCTACTTTATGCTACCAGAAATTTTAACAAATAAAATAGATAATAATAAAAATTTTAAACATTTTATTTTTCTTTTTCTTATATTTTTTTCCAATTTTCTTTCTTTTATTTCTTTTCATTTAATCACCTTGGTATCTCCCCCCTTAATTAACGGCCTAATCCACGCCCGCTGCCGCCCGCCGCCGCCCGACAGCCATGGGCTGCGCAGCCCTACTACCATCCCCCTAAGCCATCAAATCCTCCCCCTTCATCATCTATTAAACCACCAACATCATTCATTTCAACAAAAATCCAAAAGAAAGGAAAAAACCAAACTTCATCTTCTTCCTCACAACTTCAACTCACGCACCCACTCTCGGCCGCCGCCTCCACCATCACCACCGTCACCACCCGCCATCCCTAGGGCCTGCCATCCCCTCCTCCACACCTCCTCTCCACTCTCCACTTCCATCAACCCCAAAATTCCACCACCACCTCCAATTTTAACCAAACCCCACCATTACAAACTCCATCTTCTCCAAAATTCACACCTCCTCCACAAATTTCTTCCTCTAACCAACCCAACACCATCTCCACCTCCTCCTCTAACTCCCCGTCACTTCCAAACACCACCACAACCACCACCACCACCATCTTCCACCACCACCAAAACAACCACCACCATCAAAACACCCCAACATCTCCTCCCCTCCCCCTTGGGGAGCCGCGCGCGCGCGCACCCAGCTCACCGGCGGCGCCGCCGCCGCCGGCGGTGGCCGCCGGCCGATCCCCACTCCCTCCTCCTTCTCTTTCTTTCTTTCTTCTTTTCTTTCTTTCTTTCTTTATTTCTTTCATTTCAAACTTTCAATCATCCCCTAAATAAACATCATATCCCCTCATTCCAAAAATACCCATCCCCTCATTCCTTATTACTTCCCTTTATTTACAACTCTACCCTCTTCCATTTTATTTCTATTTCCCTTTTATAAACACCTTATTTTTTTCTCTTTTTCTCTCTCTTCTTCTTCCTACAACTTTCTCTCTCCTCTCTCTCCCCTCTCTCATTTTCTCTCTAATATTTATATAAATATTTTTAATTATATATTTTAATATACTATTACGGGCTAGTGGATTCTCGTGCGGGTCGCCGATTTCCTGGACTTTTAACCGGTATTTCGCCCCGGTTTCAGGCGAGTGCTTACTATTAATTTAAAAAATATACCCTTGTATTTATAACATGATATTGACATGTGAATATTTTAAAATTCCTAATACTTGCTATGGTAATTTTAGCACATAATTGTTATGCTATATTTAATTCCAATAATTGTCATGCTATATTTAATTCTGATAATTGTTATATTTAATTCCGATAATTGCCATGCTATATTTAATTCCAATAATTGCCGTGCTATATTTAATTCCGATAATTGCCATGCTATATTTGATTCCGATAATTACCATGCTATATTTGACACCGGCATTTGCTATGCTATATTTAACACCGATATTTACCATGTTATTTTTGACACCAATGTTTGCCATGCTACACTTGACCCGTGACATCTGACACCGGCACTCAGTATTTACACCGACACTTGGCATGTTACACTATATGTTATTCATGACTCTGGCACTTGGTATTTACACCGGCACTCGATATATAGACCCGGCACTTGATATGTCACCTGCACCTGACACACGGTATATGATATGCTTTCATGTAGTACAAATACCTGGACTTGACATCTTGACCCTTGACCGGACATTACTACCCTGAGACCTGTATTTATATGCTATATTCATGACTATCACTTTTACGGGGACTTGACATGACTATCATATTATTACCAGATATTTGATACTTCTGAACCCCTGTACTCCTGTATTCTTGAACCCCTGAAATAGGGAGGCTCCTGACATTACTCCTGATATTATACTCCCGTTGACCCCCGTAATAGGATAACCATGAATATAGATTACTATGAATACCCTGTGGACATTATCACTGGACAAAATATAATAAGTGGACAACTTACACCGGGATGGGGGAAACTGATGAGTATCGATATAGTCTCCATGTTTATGATGGCCTTATAGTGTCGCGCGGCTATATACTTGGATTCGACCTGGAGGCCACCAGGCGTTTCCGTGGGTGTACTGGCACCCCTACTCCCTTGCCTGCCGGTTGTACCATAAGCCCCTGGGCCTATTCCTGTGGGAGCGGTGACATCTTATTCCTGTTCGGGCGTACAATAAGTCCCGGTACCTAGCGGTACGTTCCGGCTCAGTACCAGATACTCCTGGATCGTTGTCCCGGGCATGCACGGGACCCATTCTAAACATGGTTCGTCGATCCCCATCAGTTTCCAATAACTTACTCTCCGGTCTGTATGCTGAGGTATGTGGGATAGGGCACATACCGATGTATACAAATCAGATGAGTCTTAATAATTTAATAATAACATGTTCCTGATACATGACTAGGTATACTCTTGGTTTATACTGCTCACTACTTAGACATGTGTTATCTTGTAGGGTTACTTAATTATTTCCATACTATTTCATTATTATATTGTGGAGATAAAGACAGATTATATAAACTCAGATTACAGTGATGTGAGGTACATGGTATATATATGAGGGTTTCCTTGTTTGGATTATTCCTTCGACGTACTAATCTCACCGATCGGTAATGTGAGCTTATATAACTGATTATCCTGTAGTTACTTTACTTACTGTCTCGTTTCATGTTCATATATGCTTATATTCACGATACACATTTCCTGTACACATGCACGCCACCTGGCTTTAGTATATGTACTCGCTGGGGTTGCTAACAACCCTGGATCCTCATGTCCAGATCCTGGAGTCTGGACCTTGGTGGCTTGGCTGGAGCTGATCAGAGTGCGCAGCGGATTATCTCGTGGTGATCAGAGTGTAGCAGAAGCTCGGACATTGCCGTAGCTCTTCCTCCCAGTACCTCCCCTATTTGGCTCCCGAGGCCTTCTTGCTACTCGTGAGCACCTCTCTGTTATTGTATATCTCTTCATGTATTATGTACTCTTGTACCTTCTGGTGATGTAACATTCATGTAATGTTGTATTATTCTTTATGATAATCATGTACCTGCGCTATTCTGTTGGGATGTATGTAACGGTCCCAGATTTCATAAATTCCATTATAACAAAAATATTCTTTTAAACTGATAGATTATCATAATCATTCCAAGCTCTTAAAATTTTCAGCAGCACTTCCTTTGTAAATGTTACATGCCCAAATATACATTTCAATTTACAGAAATTTTGACCAACAACGGCCCACTTATTCTCAAATCAAACATGTAAGTCAAAGTTAACAATCACCCAAGCAATTATAATAATACCTCGGCTCACCACGGCCTGTTAATTCCTCAAATAATGATTTCGGCTTGACATCGCCTACTTATATGAAACAAAAGAAAACATATGCCCGAGAGTACTCCTCTCAGCATCCACAATATAAACAGATCTAACTATAACTTTAACACATCACCATAATTACAATCTAACTTACTTCATACATATCCATCTCTCAAAACGTACATAAGGTATCAGTATACATCAAGTAGGATTCCCAACAGGAACTAAATTACAATCTAATACAATCATTAATAATAAACTTCTCAACAAACGCCTAAATCTCAAGCTGGTCTTCTGCCATACAGCGACCTGAAATATAAAACTGGGAGGAAGTGAGCTCGACAGCTCAGTGAGAGAGAATCAAAGTGAATCAAGGAAGGAAAATACAATTAAGGTGCGTGTTTCTTTCTTCAACAATTTTAGAAAGTACAGATGAACAAATGAAACGATGAGAGAGCAATATCTTATAATGAATGATTAACATAAGGATCTATATAATCTATGTGACGGTCTGACTTCTCTAGAATCGATTCTCTTTAACTTTCTTTAGTTTTTTCTGTTGCAGATTACATGGTCTAAAAATTCAATAAGATACTCGCTCAGTTATTAAAACTTATGCATGATTCTGTTTTAAGTACTTTTAACACAAATCACCACATAACTCATATCTCATACATTAGGTACAACCAATCAAAATCGAAGTTTCATGGGGGGTAAGTATATGTCTCGGTAATATAATACCACAATATCACCCCATATCATCTAAGTATAATTTATCCATATGGATAACGCGATCACACATAATCATACTATACTTCACGATATCACATAACATACTTAGAGATGTGCACAACACACATGATACACATGCATATATAACCACAGTGAAGTGTGAGAATTCCCCGTCTTCTCCCTCCTACCGGCTCCCGCACGGCCCCTTCCTCCTATATATATATTTGTATGTATATACAACAATAACACCGTCTTCCTCCCTCCTACCGGTTCCCGCACGGCCCCTTCCTCCAATATATATATATATAACAATCCCACCGTCTTCCCCCTCCTACCGGCTCCTGTCCGGCCCCTTCCTCCAATGCAAAAGATGTAACAAACATACACACACACACATTCCAAAGCACAAATAATGATTTCGTCACAATACGAACACCAACCCCTTTATTGCAGTTTACCTTTTAGTTTGACACTAATGTCCATTAACATCCATATATGACACACCATATGTGTATATGCATATATATGAGTTACCAGTTAATACTGTAGTGATCTATTTATCTCTATTTAATGAGTCAGCTTCTCATTTACTTTGTTAAGTATTAGCCTTTTGAGTTGTGCTACTAGCACATCAACATTCAATTATGTAGCATACAATCATGATCGTAAATTTTACAATGCATACACGTCATGGAGATCAATTCATCAACAAAATAAATACTAAAATTGTTACTTGAGGGCAAAGATAATTGTCACATAGGTATACAACTTTCTAGTTATGTTCATGTGACATCCCCGTCAATTTCATATATATTCAATGTACATCAAGGTTGTAAACAATCATCACTTAGATGTGGGTGCACAGTGTATCAATAACCATATGAAGAATAAGCAATATCAACAAGTTATCTATTATGAGAAACTCTTATAATAATTTACACCCGAGTATCAGTAATAATGTTGGATTTCTATTCACATCAACGCACCCGAGCTTTCATTCATACGTCTAACATCACTAGTTTCTTAATGCTCATATGTCTAGTATGGTTCCGACAGAACTCCTAATACCATAATTATTCGGTCAGTTAGTCAATTAATGACTACCAATATTATTAGGCAATTCATTACCCACCTTGATTCCCGACTTCGTAATTAACAGTTTCAGCTCTGATGATTTTCATAATTGCCACTTACGTAACTATTGATTTTCAATCTCACAATTTAAAGCGAAGTATCCTCTATGGACACCAACATCAATTATTTAATTTGCTCAAGCCCAAATTCACATCTTTATGAGACAATATGAAAAGATACAGTTTTCTTAGCTCACAATCATGTGGTATCCGCACTATATTTCCCCGTAGTCTTCTGTTGCAACAGTTTATAATTAACCATCAATATTAAATCTTTCTTCCTTTGAGAAAGCAATTAGTTATTGTTCATATCCAAGGAAAATCAACGAAGTGTTGTTTAAAAAAACGCTTGGAAGGGCTCCTGCAGCCTTATTACCTATATATGATGAGTTTATAAATCAAGACCTTCGCATATAATATTTAGATAACTAAATCTCATAAACTTGAGAACTTATTGCCTAGAAGTTGATTTAGAAGAATATCTCACCACTATAATTTACTTTGATGATCTACGTGCACTAGGCTATTGAAATAAAGGTACTGAGACACCTTATATATATAATACATTATTCTAACCGCATCAGAATTTGCCTCCAAGCAGCTCAAAGTCTAAAACATCAATGCCTGTGTGACGAGAGTGCCATGTTATTTTATTTATAGACAAGTAATATGGAAATTAGTTTACAATCTCCTCCTTTATACCCTTCTATCGCAGTACTCCCAACTTGTGAATATTTGCCAATAAAATCTCCAGCCAAATCCTAACCCGCAATTATAGAGTCAGAAACCCCAGTCTTATTATTTCGGGACTGTGTGAGTTGTAAACCTGCAACACTGGATAGTGTTATTAATTTGTAACAATATGCGTTATTAAAACTTATTTCTTATTATGGAAAATTATAACACTTGTCATCTGCCATAATCCTTAGTTATCTGAACCTCTTGAATCTCGCTTCTAACTTATGTGCGGAAGAAGAGATGGGTCGAGTAATTCTTCCAGTTGTCTCCCTTTTCCCTTTGCCATTAGGATTTGTGTTAGTTCTACCAATTGATTGGATCTATAATTCATCTCATCAGAATGTGCTCGACATACCCAAATGTATCAATACCTCTAAACATGTCGGACTTTCCAAGTGTCTGGGCGAATACAACAGTAACTATTTAATGATGCAGATATGCCCAACAATATACCCACCTGAACTTGAAATAATATAATGCAAGGATAAGAACTCTTTCATGAGAATATTGTTTTATGTGGAGCTCCGGGAGTTCTAGTCTAGTGCTATTGGATTCAGAGCATCACTTGATCTAGCACCAAGACTCTGAAATCTATATAAAAAATCTGATAGGATGGTTCTTTGTCGTTTCACTTGCTACACTGGAAATTTAACAGAAATTATTACGTCAAGAATGTATAGAGTCATCATTTACCAAATTTTGGGATAAGTATCGTCATCCAAAACCCAATACACTTTGCTGCCACTAGACACAAGTAGCAAAAATCCTTCAGGCTTTGTAGCTTCACGAAGTCAGAGTAATGTCGGTTACCTCATTTAACTAGTTCATGAATAACTTAGAACAATTTACGTTTCCATGAAAAATACCTACTCCCTTAGACAAATTCTAACAAGCTCCAATTGTTAGTAGTTCTCTCTCTCGAATGTTTCCCCATTCTGCCACAATTTGAGCAAAAGATGATTTCTATATGAAGATTAGCTTAGTATAAATTTTATGGCCGACTACTTCATATCTAGTCTTACTTTTGCTGAAAAATCACCATGATACAAGTACCTAATTTGAAAGAAAAATAAATTACTAAACAAATTGTCCAACCATCACCTTATTGTTTGAATGACTCTAGTGCATGGGAGAGAAATAGATCTAAGCATCAAACTTAAAGACTCTACACATGAAACATGCAACATACACCGCAATGGTCTTAAGATTCTAAATTAAATCAAAATCTTACCAAGCAAATTTATTCTTTTAGACTAGAATAATATCCCATTCACTTTCATTTCGACAACCAAGTCACTAAATTTCATCTAATTCTAGGAGGACAACCATGAAAGAACATGACTTTAAAATTTCTCAACACAAATAAACATGGACCTCTCCATTTGTACCAATCAATAACATCTAGGTATAACATATGATATGAGGGAAACTTCTCTACTAATTTCAAGGAAATTTCAGGGCTTAAACTCAAGAAAATTTCAGAATCTTAATGAGGCATGGAGAGAGACGAATACAAGATGATTTCCCTCACCTCCTCTGCCGATCACCGCCTGCCACGCCGCCGCGCTCCGGCCGCCGCCTGGCCGCGGCCCTGGCCGCGGCCCTGGCTCCTGGCAGCGCCCCTGGTTGCGGCCCTGGCTGCTGCCCGCGCGCGGCCGCTCCTGGCCGCCCAGCGAGAGAGAGAGAGAGAGAGAGAGAGAGTGATGGAGGAGAAAACTCCAATTTTTTTTTGGGGAAGAAGGGCTCCGTTGTCCACAACAGAGAAGAGAAGGGAAAAAAAAAGGAAGTTTTCGTTTTAGGAAAGAAGAGAGAGAGAGTATAAAATATCCCATAAATTCTATGTGAATGCCACCTCACCCATTACCAATTCCAATAAAATCTCTACCCTCCACTTCACTCTTCAAATTCCAAGTTCTCATCTCCACCATTCATTATAATAGAAACAAATAAAACTTTATTTTTCACTTATTTGGTTTTATTATTATTTGATTTGTATCTTTTCATGAAATACCATTATACACATATACATATACACTACATTCATGTATACATAGAATTAATATCCATATCCTTGTATTCATAATTATGCAACAATATTTCACTTTCAAATTCCCTCCAATATATACAAACTAATTTAATAATTGCCGCTGATAAACTTTATAATCTCTTTAGATCAAGGATTTGAATATTAATTCGGGATTTTAAAAATTGGGGTGTTACAATTCTACCCCCTTTATAAAAAGTTTTGTCCTCAAAACTTGGCATGCCTGAAACAAATAAGTACAAAACCTTCGCATTCCTCCTATATACTTCAAAATCTTACTTCCATATAATATCCCTCTCGCTCCTTTTCTCAAGAACTTATTATCTCTTGAACAACTTTCTACACTATATTCTTACGATCCGACTTAATCTTAACTCGCTTGATATTTTAATCATTTCCTTACTCCAGTGTCCCATACCACTAGCAGCTCGTACTGAGGGCCCACACCCTCAGCCGAACACATCCGAATTATGACATGTGGGTACCATAATCCGAACATAAGGCAGTGACCAAATATCCCGCGCTTCAGGATTAGTCATACACGTAAGAACTCCTACCCCCCTTAAACCAACCATATCAAACAATATTTTCACATACATACAAAGCATAATCATGCATATCAATCATAACAATCAGCCCTATCAATCCAATCCTCTTTCTACTATTCATTCTAAGTTTATCCTCATTCTATATCCTGTGCTCTGATACCAACTGTAACGGTCCCAGATTTCATAAATTCCAATATAACAAAAATATTCTTTTAAACTGATAGATTATCATAATCATTCTAAGCTCTTAAAATTTTCGGCAGCACTTCCTTTGTAAATGTTACATGCCCAAATATACATTTCAATTTACAGAAATTTTGACCAACAACGGCCCACTTATTCTCAAATCAAACATGTAAGTCAAAGTTAACAATCACCCAAGCAATCATAATAATACCTCGGCTCACCACGGCCTGTTAATTCCTCAAATAATGATTTCGGCTTGACATCGCCTACTTATATGAAACAAAGAAAACATATGCCCGAGAGTACTCCTCTCGGCATCCACAATATAAACAGATCTAACTATAACTTTAACACATCACCATAATTACAATCTAACTTACTTCATACATATCCATCTCTCAAAACGTACATAAGGTATCAGTATACATCAAGTAGGATTCCTAACAGGAACTAAATTACAATCTAATACAATCATTAATAATAAACTTCTCAACAAACGCCTAAATCTCAAGCTGGTCTTCTGCCATACAGCGACCTGAAATATAAAACTGGGAGGGAGTGAGCTCGACAGCTTAGTGAGAGAGAATCAAAGTGAATCAAGGAAGGAAAATACAATTAAGGTGCGTGTTTCTTTCTTCAACAATTTTAGAAAGTACAGATGAACAAATGAAACGATGAGAGAGCAATATCTTATAATGAATGATTAACACAAGGATCTATATAATCTATGTGACGGTCTGACTTCTCTAGAATCGATTCTCTTTAACTTTCTTTAGTTTTTTTCTGCTGCAGATTACATGGTCTAGAAATTCAATAAGATACTCGCTCAGTTATTAAAACTTATGCATGATTCTGTTTTAAGTATTTTTAACACATATCATCACATAACTCATATCTCATACATTAGGTACAACCAATCAAAATCGAAGTTTCATGGGGGGGTAAGTATATGTCTCGGTAATACAATACCACAATATCACCCGATATCATCTAAGTATAATTTATCCATATCGATAACGCGATCACACATAATCATACTATACTTCACGTTATTCACATAACATACTTAGAGATGTGCACAACACACATGATACACATGCATATATAACCACAGTGAAGTGTGAGAATTCCCCGTCTTCTCCCTCCTACCGGCTCCCGCACGGCCCCTTCCTCCTATATATATATATATTTGTATGTATATACAACAATAACACCGTCTTCCCCCCTCCTACCGGTTCCCGCACGGTCCCTTCCTCCAATATATATATAACAATCCCACCGTCTTCCCCCTCCTACCGGCTCCTGCCCGGCCCCTTCTTCCAATGCAAAAGATGTAACAAACATACACACACACACACACACATTCCAAAGCACAAATAATGATTTCGTCATAATACGAACACCAACCCCTTTATTGCAGTTTACCTTTTAGTTTGACACTAATGTCCTTTAACATCCATATATGACACACCATATGTGTATATGCATATATATGAGTTACCAGTTAATACTGTAGTGATCTATTCATCTCCATTTAATGAGTCAGCTTCTCATTTACTTTGTTAAGTATTAGCCTTTTGAGTTGTGCTACTAGCACATCAACATTCAATTATGTAGCATACAATCATGATCGTAAATTTTACAATGCATACACGTCATAGAGATCAATTCATCAACAAAACAAATACTAAAATTGTTGCTTGAGGGCAAAGATAATTGTCACATAGGTATACAACTTTCTAGTTATGTTCATGTGACATCCCCGTCAATTTCATATATATTCAACGTACATCAAGGTTGTAAACAATCATCACTTAGATGTGGGGCACAGTGTATCAATAACCATATGAAGAATAAGCAATATCAACAAGTTATCTATTATGAGAAACTCTTATAATAATTTACACCCGAGTATCAGTAATAATGTTGGATTTTTATTCACATCAACGAACCCGAGCTTTCATTCATACGTCTAACATCACTAGTTTCTTAACGCTCATATGTCTAGTATGGTTCCGACAGAACTCCTAATACCATAATTATTCGGTCAGTTAGTCAATTAATGACTACCAATATTATTAGGCAATTCATTACCCACCTTGATTCCCGACTCGTAATTAACAGTTTCAGCTCTGATGATTTTCATAATTGCCACTTACGTAACTATTGATTTTCAATCTCACAATTTAAAGCGAAGTATCCTCTATGGACACGAACATCAATTATTTAATTTGCTCAAGCCCAAATTCACATCTTTATGAGACAATATGAAAAGATACAGTTTTCTTAGCTCACAACCATGTGGTATCCGCACTATATTCCCCGTAGTCTTCTGTTGCAACAGTTTATAATTAACCATCAATATTAAATCTTTCTTCCTTTGAGAAAGCAATTAGTTATTGTTCATATCCAAGGAAAATCAACGAAGTGTTGTTTAAATAAACGATTGGAAGGGCTCCTGCAGCCTTATTACCTATATATGATGAGTTTATAAATCAAGACCTTCGCATATAATATTTAGATAACTAAATCTCATAAACTTGAGAACTTATTGCCTAGAAGTTGATTTAGAAGAATATCTCACCACTATAATTTACTTTGATGATCTACGTGCACTGGGCTATTGCAATAAGGGTACTGAGACACCTTATATATAATACATTATTCTAACCGCATCAGAATTTGCCTCCAAGCAGCTCAAAGTCTAAAACATCAATGCCTGTGTGACGAGAGTGCCATGTTATTTTATTTATAGACAAGTAATATGGAAATTAGTTTACAATCTCCTCCTTTATACCCTTCTATCGCAGTACTCCCAACTTGTGAATATTTGCCAATAAAATCTCTAGCCTAATCCTAGCCCGCAATTATAGAGTCAGAAACCCCAGTCTTATTATTTCGGGACTGTGTGAGTTGTAAACCTGCAACACTGGATAGTGTTATTAATTTGTAACAATATGCGTTATTAAAACTTATTTCTTATTATGGAAAATTATAGCACTTGCCATCTGCCATAATCCTTAGTTATCTGAACCTCTTGAATCTCGCTTCTAACTTATGTGCAGAAGGAGAGATGGGTCGAGTAATTCTTCCAGTTGTCTCCCTTTTCCCTTTGCCATAGGATTTGTGTTAGTCCTACCAATTGATTGGATCTATAATTCATCTCATCAGAATGTGTTCGACATACCCAAATGTATCAATACCTCTAAACATGTCGGACTTTCCAAGTGTCTGGGCGAATACAACAGTAACTATTTAATGATGCAGATATGCCCAACAATATACCCACCTGAACTTGAAATAATATAATGCAAGGATAAGAACTCTTTCATGAGAATATTGTTTTATGTGGAGCTCCGGGAGTTCTAGTCTAGTGCTATTGGATTCAGAGCATCACTTGATCTAGCACCAAGACTCTGAAATCTATATAAAAAATCTGATAGGATGGTTCTTTGTCGTTTCACTTGCTACACTGGAAATTTAACAGAAATTATTACGTCAAGAATGTATAGAGTCATCACTTACCAAATTTTGTGATAAGTATCGTCATCCAAAACCAAATACACTTTGCTGCCACTAGACACAAGTAGCAAAAATCCTTCAGGCTTTGTAGCTTCACGAAGTCAGAGTAATGTCGGTTACCTCATTTAACTAGTTCATGAATAACTTAGAACAATTTACGTTTCCATGAAAATTACCTACCCCCTTAGACAAATTCTAACAAGCTCCAATTGTTAGTAGTTCTCTCTCGAATGTTTCCCCCATTCTGCCACAATTTGAGCAAAAAGATGATTTCTATATGAAGATTAGCTTAGTATAAATTTTATGGCCGACTACTTCATATCTAGTCTTACTTTTGCTGAAAAATCACCATGATACAAGTACCTAATTTGAAAGAAAAATAAATTACTAAACAAATTGTCCAACCATCACCTTATTGTTTGAATGACTCTAGTGCATGGGAGAGAAATAGATCCAAGCATCAAACTTAAAGACTCTACACATGAAACATGCAACATACACCGCAATGGTCTTAAGATTCTAAATTAAATCAAAATCTTACCAAGCAAATTTATTCTTTTAGACTAGAATAATATCCCCATTCACTTTCATTTCGACAACCAAGTCACTAAATTTCATCTAATTTTAGGAGGACAACCATAAAAGAACATGACTTTAAAATTTCTCAACACAAATAAACATGGACCTCTCCATTTGTACCAATCAATAACATCTAGGTATAACATATGATATGAGGAAAACTTCTCTACTAATTTCAAGGAAATTTCAGGGCTTAAACTCAAGAAAATTTCAGAATCTTAATGAGGCATGGAGAGAGACGAATACAAGATGATTTCCCTCACCTCCTCTGCCGATCACCGCCTGCCACGCCGCCGCGCTCCGGCCGCCGCCTGGCCTCGGCCTCTGCCGCGCGTGGCCGCTCCTGGCCGCCCAGCGAGAGAGAGAGAGAGTGATGGAGGAGAAAACTCCAATTTTTTTTTGGGGAAGAAGGGCTCTGTTGTCCACAACAGAGAAGAGAAGGGAAAAAAAAAAGGAAGTTTTCGTTTTAGGAAAGAAGAGAGAGAGAGTATAAAATATCCCATAAATTCTATGTGAATGCCACCTCACCCATTACCAATTCCAATAAAATCTCTACCCTCCACTTCACTCTTCAAATTCCAAGTTCTCATCTCCACCATTCATTATAATAGAAACAAATAAAACTTTATTTTTCACTTATTTGGTTTTATTATTATTTGATTTGTATCTTTCCATGAAATACCATTATACACATATACATATACACTACATTCATGTATACATAGAATTAATATCCATATCCTTGTATTCATAATTATGCAACAATATTTCACTTTCAAATTCCCTCCAATATATACAAACTAATTTAATAATTGCCGCTGATAAACTTTATAATCTCTTTAGATCAAGGATCTGAATATTAATTCGGGATTTTAAAAATTGGGGTGTTACAATGTATGTTACCATTGTGCTTCCGACTCTGATTCTTGCCTGTACTGATGCTTAGCGTATATACGTGAGGGTATTTCTGACCTGCGTATATACGTCGCAGTGGCGTCCACGTACCCGCCGGATCGGGGCGTCACAAACATGGACCACCATTTTGTCTTGGAACTGGCGGAGATGGAGAAGGAGTCGGACACTCCCCAGTAGCAGTCGAAGGAGGGCATCACAAATTTTCTCAGGAATTAGAGCGTGGTGATTTTCTCTGACAGTGTGAGTCAGAGGGCGTTAGCCCGCTATGATCCATTCCTTTCGGAGATTGTTGGCTCACTTGATTGAATCGGATCCGCAATATACTCAATGTGAGGGAACTTCGAGCTGCTGGGATGCTATGAGTTCTCGGAGCGCTTATCATCATTGTGAGTTTCTGACATGTTGTGCTTCAAGCTGCCAGTAGTTCGCACGTCTTTCCCGTCTTGTTGTGGCGACCGAGGGGTCCGAGCTCTTTCTTTTGCAGTTCGGGAAGAGTGTGATTTTCGCAGTATGTCAATTTGCTTGAGGATTCTGTCTGAACACGAGTCGCTGCATCTTTTTCAAGGGCAGCCACCTCGCGGGGTCAACTCATCTTCGTTTGCTACTCTTTCAGCTGCTTTTGCAGGTTGGAAAGCATTTGGAGGAGTTGCTTACTGGTGTGTTAGGGTTTGGGCACGCCGTAAGCACCCTTTGTGGCGAGGCGGAAGAAGATTGGGAGTCTTTAGCATCAGTAATGTTAACATCAGATAGGTTGGGATGATGACTTGCAGGCTCGACGACTTCAATGGCTTTCTCTTTTCCTTTCAAAGAGGTAGGGTAGCGATTGGAGCCTGGGAGACGTTTTTTCTTGGTGAAGCCATGTCCACAGTGAGAGACTATTTTGATGAGGGTGTTAGGCTTTAAAAGTGGGAGAGATCTTAGAGTATAGACTCAAAAGGATCTTAATGAAAGCAACAAATGCAGTGTGTAGTTCCAAAGGAGTTATCCACGCACCAAATTGTAGAGATTGAGGAATAAATCTAAGAGATCAAATCAGAGCAAACACACAGATTTACATGAAAACTCAAAGGAAAAATCACAGAGAAAGAGAAAGGGTTCCACTATAATTCAGAAAAGATGACAATAGTGGTTATTTGATCTCATATGCTAGAGTTTCTAGGGTTGATTGATCGTCGCCCCTCTCGTTGGAGGGGGTCTCATATTTATACAAGTGGGTATCTTTGGATAGGATTATAGAGTTATCTCCTAACTGAACATATTTCCGATTTTAACTGCTTATCTTGGATGTAGTTAGAGTCAAACATACGGATTTGAATTGGCAGAGTTCATATTTGTTTTTATCCAGTGACCTCCATCCAGCTGCCAATATAATTAATTTGTTCCCAAGCAATAACTGCCGGGTTCGAACAAAGATTTGACCTGAAAATAGGAGTACTTTTAACCGACTATCCCTACTCTATCCCTATTCTATAACCGCTTGAACTGCTCAGAATTTGAATGAAATTAAAATTATTCTTTAGAGATTTAAAGACGGTCACGTGACGTGTGATTGTCCAATAGCTGAATGTACAGGGGCCTTTTTTTTGAAGAGGTACAATTATAAAAAGAATTAAGAGTTTCTCTTGATCCGTTTACTCGGGGATGTTGCCACTCCCCATCATTTGGCCTTCTCTGTACGTGGAAGTTTCTCTGGGCCTGTTTGGTTATCGTAATTGATCGTAATTCGTAAGTCATAATTGGTAAAGCCTTTTACAGTTGTAAATGAATTACATGCATGTAAGTTTTACGGTGTTTGGTTGGTAATATAAAGTTATAAGTGAGAAAGTGTATTGTATTTTACGGTGTTTGGTTGTCATAATGTGTAAGTCGTAAGTGAAAAAATTGACCACAAAATTAATTATTTGGTGGTTTAAAAAATTTTAATATTGCAAATAAATATTAAAAATGTTAAATATTAAAAAAATTAATATTAATATAAAAAAATAATACAAATTTGCATGACCACAAAATTAACTGTAACTGGACTGTCAGTGAGTGGTAATTGGATTGCAAGTAAGTAGCAGTTGAGTTGCGTAAGTTTTTTACGAATTACGGTCCAAACAAACGGCGTATCTGTAACTGAATTGTAAGTTATTTACGAATTACGGCCATTTACGCGAAACAAACAGCCCCTCTGTTTGCCTTCCACGTTAACACGTGTGTTGGTGAAGGAAATGAGCACGCATTGGCGAGTCAACCAGAGTTGTTAAATCTGACCACGTCTTTGACCAAGACTGGATCAAGATTGTAGGCGGCTGCAATTTGTAAGCGCAAAGTCGAATGCCACGAAAATCCGGAGAAATTTAAATTAAATTGATTTAAATGATGATAACGTGATCCACGCACTAACCAACTAACAAGAGAACAAAGGGTCCATTGTTCCTCACTCCCGACAACGAGACGACGGGTCCAGTCTATGTGGGCCCCATTGCTGAACCAAGAATTTATGAAGTCATCTGTAAACTTTGGAGTCAAATTGTTTATTATTATTATTATTATTATTATTATTATTATTATTGATAGATTGTGATCTCATGCTGTCCTCTGTTATTTGATAAGAGACCGGGGAGTTGCACTTCTTTAGTAATGTAGGCGAGTAACGTAACAAATAACATGATTTTTAGATTCACTTTCTCTTGGATTCTTGAAAGGAGAAGAACTTTTAAAGACTTTTTTAATTAGAAAATTTAAAAGAATTTTTTAAGTTTATTTTTATTTTATTCTCTTAGAGTTAGAATTAGTTTTCTTATTTATTTTTATTTTATTCTCTTTTAATTCCTTTTGCTTTTTTTAGAAATATATTATAATTTTTTTATAAGTCTATAAAAATGTCTTTGTATTTTTTATTTTATATTAACCTTTTATCAAACAATTATTCAGCTAAAATTGAGTTTATCTCTCTTATTGCTCGTGGATTCGAGTTTACCTATCTTTGTTCGTGGATTCAAGTAAATCGCTCGTGAATTTGACTGTCGTGTTTTTAGATTCGAGCACAATTCCTACCTGAAAGTCTTTAGGGCTCATGGGCACTAGAATGAGATCTAGCCAACGTCGTTCGTCTTTCCCGCCTCTTGCGTCAATTGGTATTCTAATGTAGGAGAGCAAAGTAACAAATAGTAAGATTTTCAGATTGACTTCCAGTTTGATTCCTGAAGGGATAAGGATTTCTGAAGGCTTCTTTAATTAGGAAACCTGAATTCTTTAAGTTTATTTTTATTTTATTTTCTTAGGATTAGAATTAGCTTTCTTAAAAAGATTAAGTCTCTTTTAATTTTTTTGTTTTCTTTTAGAAATATGTTATAGTTTTCAAATAAGAGAAATATTCTTTTGTAAGCCTGTAAAAAGGCCCTTGTATTCTTTATTTTGTATTAATTTTTCATCAAATAATTTAATTAAAATTGAGTTTATCTCTCTTATTGCTCATGGATTCGAATTACCTATCTTTGCTCGTGGATTCGAGGATTCGAGTGCTGTGTTCGTGGATTCGAGCACTGTTCCTGACTGACCGTTTTCAGGGTTCATGGGTGCTAGAATGAGATCTAACAGGCGTCGTTCATCTCCCTGCTTCCCGTGTCAACTGGTATCAGAACTTTGACAGCTTTCCGACGATGAAAGGAAATGACGATGGACTACATGGCCTTTCTATAAGGATAGGCACTGCTGTAAGGAGGAACAACACTATCAGAAGGGTGCCTCTCAAAGTTGATGATCGAAATCTTGCTGATGATATGCACCGAAGCGGACATAATTGTCAATCGAATCAATCACCACCACATTAAAAATCACCCATCATCCACCACCAAGATATCTTCTACAACATCCTCAATATAATGAAATTTTCTATAAAGAGGACTTGCACAATCCTATCTATCAATACAATGAATTTGAAGATGATTATGAAGATGATGAGATGGTCTACGAAAGGTAAGGAGGTTTGCTAATCATAACTCCAATAAGAGAGGCGAATTTCTGAACCCTAATAGGAGAGACAAATTTCCTAATTTTATTCATGACAAAGAAAGAGGAAACTTAAACCCTGATGAGTTTAGAATCTCTTCTTCGGATGAGAATCTTGATATTGAATCATCCTTACTTTGAAATTGATGAAGTTGATAAGCTATCTGATATGGCATATATTTTCATGAAGGATCATGTCAAGTTTGTGTCTTATAAACGTAAAGAAAAAGCAGTTGCATAGTGGAATCAATTGCAACACATCCGTATGTAACAAGGCAAAGCATCTATAAGAACTTGGAGGCGGATAAGACGACTTTTATAAGTTAAATTTCTAACTCCAGATTATCATTAAATTTTGTTCCAACAATTTAATAGTTGCCCCAAGGAAATATCGCATATACCGATGAGTATTATTGGCTTTTTCTCTCACTATGGATTAGATATAACTGAAAAACAACTAGCGGTAAAGTACACTAGTGGGCTCAAGTATTTAATTCAAAAATGTGTGCTCCTACACAGTGTGTTTTCCCTTGATGCAGCTCATAATTTTGCTTTCGAAGAAGAAGAGATAGTGATTTGTCCCCACCTTTCATGAGATCTTATCGGTCGAACGAGACAAAAGTGTTGGCCCGAAGGCTTTTCACCCTAGTTTTGATGATGATTAACTTATGAAGTTAAGTTACTAATGATCTTGTGTTTATTAAGTTTCAGATATTTATCAATATCTTAGTCCGTGTTTAGCTTAACAATAGACTCGAAGTCAAGTATCAAAGCTATCACGAGTTGATTCAACACCTCATGCTTAAAGATCGCATCTAGTACTCAAGATGGAGTCTCACTCTTTGGAAAGTGTTTGGATCGAGTCGTCTTGAAAAAGAAGATCTACAAGAAGACTTGAATCTAGGTTTGTTTATTTAGATGTTTGTTTAGATCTTGTATAAGAATAGATTAGTTTTGAATTGCTAAAGTTCACACACACAAAAGTTTGTAGTTTAGTTTTCGGTTTAACCATTTCACTTTCAAGATTATATCAGTTTGGTTTAATCCCAATAGAATAAGTTTCATGATTTATATATGTATTAGATTCTATCTACACATATTAGAGATTTATTGTTTAGAAAAACTTATTTCTATGAGTTCATGTGTTTCGGTTAACATGTATACGGTTTTGAGTTTCGGATTTTCAAGTATACATATATCAGTTTCATGAATAGATTTCATTAAAAAAAGTTTATATGATTTATATATTAGATTTCATCCATATACATTGATGGTTCATATATGTTTAGAAAAACTTAATTTGATGTATCTAGTTCATGTGTTTAAGTTTTGTTTTTATCCAAACTTATTTTGGTATTTATTATCAAAAATAAGTATATATTGTTTATTATGTGTATTGCATTATATCCATACACACTATACTTCAAATATATTTCAATATCTTATTTTTGTATTTATACAAGTTTATAGAAAATTGGATTTCCATCTGAATGTTTGGTTTTGGGAAAATATGGATTTTAATTTTTACCTACATTTCTTTATCGCAAAAGTAGTTCAATTGTGTGTTTTATGTGTTGATTTTTTATCACACATTTGTACTTCAACTTATTAACATGAACTTATTTTTGTGAAATTTATTGGGATTTAATTGAATTTTTATGTATTTAATAAGTTGGTTTTAAATCCTGTTTAAATCTGTTTTTAGGCTGCTTGCGGTCGACCGACTGGTCGACCGAAGGCTGGCTTGGTCGACCGATCGGTCGACCGACGTATACACATGCATGAGCCCTATTAGCAGTCGACCGATCGATCGACTGACTGGCTTCACCCAATTTTCTGTTGGAGGCCGGTCGACCGGGTGGTCGACCGACCATATGGAGAGCCCTTCTCTGTTTTGGGGGCGGTCGATTGGCAACCCCAACTGTCATGACCGTTGGCTGGTCGACCGAGCGGTTGACCGGGCAATCATTTTTGACTTGTTCTGAGCCCAACAGCTAGAATTTTCTGGGCCTATATAAAGGGTTGTTTTGGCTAGTTTTTGGTAAGATTTTCAAGAGCTAATTTTTTCTCCACTTCAACTAAGTTTTCAGCAAGTTTTTTAAAACAAGTTTTTGAGCTTCAAATCCATATCTTTATTTTATTTCAAAGTTTTGGAAAATCAAAAGAAAACAAGTTTTGAGAAATTAAGTTTATAGTTTTCATTTCTTCATCCATCAAAAAGTTTTTTTTTCAAGTATTGTCTCTTTATGTTTCTTTTGCAAAAGCTTTATTCACTCACATACTTGAGCTCTTCATTGCAAACCTATCCTCTAGAATCTTTATTGTGAAAGGTGTTTTGTTTGTGGTCTTTTGAGATCACCAAGTCTTGTTTGTGATCTAAGTGACCACCAACTTATAATTCTTTCTTTGCTTTGTGGTTGGCTTTGTGCCTACCCTCTTGTGTAGAGTTGTGAGGGAGTTGGAGTTGTGTACTCCCCATTTGTAAGTTGTAATTTCTTGGAGGAGATCCCTTTGTGAAAGATTCTATTGTGGATAATAAAATTCCTTCTGTGTGAAGGCGGGGACATAGAGCGGTGGCTCGAACCTCGAAACATATCCTTGTGTTTGTGTTTGGATCTTTCTCTCTTAACTCTCTCTTTATATTTTGCATTGTTAATATTGCTCATATCTATATATGCCTGATATTGTTTGTGTGCTCACACTTGTATTCAATCAAGAGATCTATTGAAGCACCTCAACTCTTAATTTAGAGAAATCGTGAGGATATGTTTTAGAGCCATTCACGAGAAATTCAGCTTCACTCTTGGTTACACATTGTGTGTGTTAGTGTAAAAGTTTTTAATTCTGCATTAGTTATCACTAAATTAGCACTATACCTATTCACTCCCTCTCTATGTGTATTTTCAATTAGTATTAGAGCCTATGCTCGTGATATTAGGTTACCCATCTAGGAGTGTGATCCTCTTTTGCTAATCTAGTTATTTGTTTTTAACATATTGTTATCACTCGTGGATTATCTTACACCACCCATGATTGATATTTCCAACATTGACATGTAAAAATTTAAAATGAGTGTTTACCTTAAAGCCTTAGGATTACATGTTTATCTTGCCACTATCAAAAAATCTTATGTTGGTAATGACAAGTATTTAGAGGTCAATACACATGCATTGTATGCACTAAGGCAAACACTTAGCAAAGATCATTTATCTATAGTTTCTCATTGTGATTCCGCTTTGGTAGTGTGGAACACATTGATCTCTCTCAAGGAACAAGCTTAAAAAAATTTGAAGAGAGCCTATTGGAGATGACTACGAGTAAGCCTGCTACATGATCCAAGGGAATGACTCTCTTGAGGTAAATTCATATTCTCATCTAGACGATTATGCTAGTACTTCAAATGATAAACATAAAAGTATGGATACACATATGTTAAATGTAGAACTTTTCAAGTTTTGTGAGAACTTACTTTTAAAGTACAAACTTTTGAAAAATAAGAGTTTTGATTTAAAGAAAAAATAAATTGTTGTCTTCAAAACTTGATTTAGTTTTGAAGAAGAATGTTGAGGTCTTGAATGAAAGAGATTCATTGAAAGCTCAACTTGACCTTGTTTTAAATGAAAATGAATTTTTGAAAAACAAAAATGATTTGGATGATGTTTTGAAGAAGAATGATGTTTTATTTTCAAAATTCGATTTTATTTTAAAAGAAAATGATTCTTTGAAAAACAAGATTATTTTGATTTCTAAGAAATTGGAATGTGTTTCTATTGAAAAAGATTCTTTGAAAAATGATTTTGATTCCCATTCTTATCATGCTCTTATTGTTTTATCTCCTAATGATAAGAATTTTGTTTCTCTTGCATGCTCCACATCTTCTTCTATTGAAAATGATATTTATATTTTAAAGAAGAGTGTTGATTTTTTAGGCTCCACTTTGAGCCAATGTACTATGAACCACACGAGCTTGGAATTTTTGTTTCAAAAAAAACATGCTTCATATTTGCATGCACACCCTTCACGGCATACACATGCTTATCATGCATACACACACGTGATTCCATGTAGGCTATAGTGTACATTTGTACACGTTGCGGCCGCGAAGGTCGCCTTGCAAAATTTTTTTATGATAGGTTAAATGCTTTAAATTTTGCAAGTCAAAATATTTGGGTTAGGAGAGGTATTAACCCCATGGACCTAAGAAAGTTTGGGTATCAAAAACTATTCCTATTTCTTTTGATGTAGATGTGGGCTCTCACAAGACGTGAGAGATTTGGTGCCTTGATAGTGGATGCATTTGAGCTTGATGGACACTATATTGGATGCATCGCTATCAAGAAAGTTTTGGTGGGAGGACCAACATGGTTTGGAGATATAGAGACTAGTTCATTCAGTTTGGTAACTATCTCTATCCTTTTTACTTTATTTATGTTTATATGCTTTCATATTTTTAGATTAATGATTTTTATCATTCCTTGGTTTTCATGCTCGTTATGTTTAAATCCAATGCCTATTAGACTTGTGATATACATAGATAGTTTATGAGATACACCCATGTTTATATGAATTCATATCTTTTGTGCACTATAGTTTAGTTATGTATGCATATCCTTGTTGTAATGGCACTTGCATTTATACTTATAATCATATTAGTTTATCTTTCATGTTTTGATATTTTGTGCATATCATGTTTTAATTATATATTTAAATGTAATTTTTATTAAAACTTGTATTTATACTTATACAATTAGTGAATTATACTTGATTCTTATGTTTAGATGCTTTATTGTTCTTGTGTACTTAATACATGTACTTGTATGACTTAGTTTTGATGATTCTTGCATTTACACTTGTATTCCTTATTTGTTTTTATATCATGCCCTTGACATGTTTCGTTTTCATAAAAATGTGTTTAGCTTCATATATATATAAATTTTGTCAAAACTATTTGTTATACATGTTCTATCCTTAAGTCACTTACTTTATATGCCATGTACTCTCTTGTGCACTCAATTATATTTAAGATAAATGTGTATACTTTAGTTTTGACAAAGCATACATATGCCTTGAAGATTGTTTAGTTTTTTATGATAATAAATTTTTTCATGATTTATGGTTTCATGTTTATAAAAAGAGTTTCATATGGTTTTGATGATTTTAAGCTTCATTGTTTTTATCTCCATGTAAATGTTTATTACATGACTCTTGTGCACTCGATTTCTTTTATTTACTCATGATTTTTGTTTCATGAGTATTATGTGCTTCATAATTTTTTAAGTGTCGATTCTTATGTAATTTTCATGTTTTCATGGTATATATATGTTTTGTTTCTTACTTGAAGGATTTCATACTAGTTTTCAAAACTATTTTAAATTAGTTTTTTATTCTTTAATTGGTAGTATTTTCAATCTATGCTAAAATTATCTTCAAAAATTATTCTTGAAAACTTCTACCTTAAAAAGTCGGTTGGTTGGGCGACCATGCCTTGTATGTTCTTATTGAATATCTCTTAAATATGTGCATGATTGGGTGGATGTTATGAGTTATACACTAGATTATCATGAAAATTGATTCTTATATACTCATGTTTTCTTATATATGTATGCATCATATTTCAGTTGGTATTTTTATTGATCATACATATATATGATTTCTTGTGATATTAACAATGTTTATACATATATGTGTGCATACATATATGTTTTATAGCACAAATTGTTTTATACTAAGCTTGATTTAGTTCTTAATGTTAATTGGTATTTTTTACAAGCTTATGCATTGGTTTTGTTGGTATTTCAAAAAGGGAGAGAGAAAAATTCTTGATTTTATTTTCATCGGTATCTTACTCCCAATCTTTTTAGAAAAATATTTTGTTTTAGAAAATGCCTATATTTTTCATATTGGTATCAATTGTTTATAATTGGTATCTATATTGCAAAATAATTTAGAATTTTACATGAATTATTTAATTTCAATTGGTATAGTGTTTATATGATATCCATGTTATTTTTCAATTAGTATATTTTTCTTAGTATCAAAATATTATTCTACTTTCACTTTCAATTAGTATTTCCAATTGACATATTTTGTTTTAAAATTGATGTTTTGTTTCAATTAATAGTTTTAATTTCAATTGGTTTTACCCTTTTGTTGATGATTGACAAAAAGGGAGAGAATGGTTTGAGAGTTTATATATGCATGTTTTTAGTTTTATGCATATATTTTGTTTTGGTATCTTTTTTTTGATATCATGTTTTGCTTTTGATATCTAGAGTTCTTATTGCATATCTTTTCAATTGGTATCAGAGCATGTTTATATATGCATGTTTATTTGTGTTTATGCATATATATATATTTATATTTAAGTGCTTCATTGAATATCTATATGTTTATGCTATGCATGAGTTAAGCGGGCGCTTCTATGAAGTTTATCTTTAATCTATATATATATAACCTCATAAGTTTTGTCATCATTAAAAAAGGGGAGATTGTTGGCCCGAAGGCCTTTCACCCCAGTTTTGCTGATGACTTAACTTATGAAGTTAAGTTACCAATAATCTTATGTTTATTAAGTTTTAGATATTGATCAAGATCCTAGTCCGTGTTTAGCTTCAACAATAGACTCGAAGTCAAGTTTCAAAGTTTTCACAAGTTGATTCAAGAGCTTATGCTTAAAGATTACATCTAGCACTCAAGATGGAGTCTCGCTCTTCGGATCGTATTTAGATTGAGTCGTCTTGTAGAAGAAGATCTACAAGTCAACTTGAGTTTAGGTTTATTTGTTTAGATGTTTGTTTAGATCTTGTGTAAGAATAGTTTTAAATTTCTCAAGTTCACATACACACAAGTTTATAATTTAATTTTCGGTTCAACAATTTTACTTTCAAGATTATATCTATTTGGTTTAAATCTCAATAGAATAAGTTTCATGGTTTATATATTTGTTTGATTCTATCTACACATATTAGAGCTTTATTGTTTAGAAAAACTTATTTCTATGAATTCACGTGTTTCGGTTTAACATGTATACAATTTTGAGTTTCGATTTTCTAATATACATATATCGATTTCATGAATAGATTTCATCAAAAAAGTTTACATGATTTATATGTATATTGGATTTCATCCATATACATTGATGGTTCATATATGTTTAGAAAAACTTAATTTGATGTATCTAGTTCATGTGTTTAAGTTTTATTTTTTATCAAAATTTATTTTGATATTTATTGTCAAAAACAACTATATATCATTTACTATGTGTATTGGATTCTATCCATACACACTATGCTTCAAATATATTTCAATTTATTGTTGTATTTATATAAGTTTATAGAAAATCATATTTCCATCTCAATGTTTGATTTATGAAAAATACAGTTTTTGATTTTTACCTATTTCTTTATCTCAAAAATAGTTCAATTGTGTGTAATATGTGTTTATTTTTGATCATACTTTTATTTTTCAACTTATTTATATGAACTTATTTTTACGAAATTTATTGGGATTTAATTGAAATTTTATGTATTTAACAAGTTGGTTATAAATCCTGTTTAAATATGTTTTTCAAACCGACGTGTACATATGCACGAGCACTATTAACGGTCGACCGACTGGCTTCACCCAACTTTCTGTTGGGGGCCTATTGACCGAGCGGTTGACCGATCATAGAGAAAGCCCTTCTCTATTTTGGGGGCGGTCGACCAGCAACCCCAACGGTCATAAAATTGTTCATTGGTCGGTCGATCGGGTGGTTGACCAGCAGGTCATTTCTGACCTATTCTGAGGCCAACGGCTAAAATTTTCTGGGCCTATATAAGGGCTGTTTTGGCTAGTTTTTGGTAAGATTTTCAAGAGCCAATTTTCGCTATTTCAACTAAGTTTTCAGCAAGTTTTTAAAATAAGTTTTTGAGCTTCAAATCAATATCTTTATTTTGTTTTAAAGTTTCGAAAAATCAAAAGAAAACAAGTTTTGGGAAATTAAGTTTATAGTTTTCAGTTCTTCATCTATAAAGAAGTTTTTCCTAAGTGTTTCTCATTGCGTTTCTTTTTCAAAAGTTTTGTTCACTCACATACTTGAGCTCTTCATTGCAAATCTATCCTCTAAGATCTTGTATTGTGAGAGATGTTTTGTTTATGATCTTTTGAGATCACCAAGTCTTGCTTGTGATCTAAGTGATCACCAAGTTGTAATTTTTTTTGCTTTGTGTTTGGTGTGCCTACACTCTTGTGTAGAGGTGGGAGAGAGGTGGAGTTGTGTACTCTGGGTTTGTAAGTTGTAATTTCTCGGTGGAGATCCCTTTATGGAAGATCCTATTGTGAATAGTGAAAATTCTTCTGTATGAAGGCGGAGATGTAGAGCGATAGTTCGAACCTTGAAATATATCTTTGTGTTTGTATTTGGATCTTTCTCTCTCAACTCTTTCTCTTTATATCTTGCATTGTTATTATTGCTCATATCTATACATGCTTGATATTATTTGCGTGCTCACACTTGTGTTCAACCAAGAGAGCTATTGAAGTATCTTAACTCGTAGTTTAGAGGAATCATGAAGAGAAGTTATAGAGCCCTTCACGAGGAATTTGGCTTCACTCTTGGTTACGCGTTGTGTGTGTTAGTGTAAAAGTTTTTAATTCCGCATTAGTCGTCACTACATTAGAACTATACCTATTCACCCCTCTGGGTGTATTTTCAAGAAGGACCACATCAGCAACCACCAACTGAAGAGTAGTCAACCAAGGGAGATTCATCATTGACTGACATGTCTGCAACGAACAATCAGATGAGTGACCAAGGTATTCAAACTGATGTTACCTCCGGTTATAAACCTCAAGTGGCTGTTAGCTAAGTAAAATCCTTTGATGGCAACAATTTGGTTATGAAGTCTATTCCACATATTCCTACTCCAAAAGAAGAGAAGCTAAAATTCATACTCATATGCAATCGAGGCGAGTTCTTTATGGAATCAAAGAATATATAACAAAGTCTTGCGTTAGAAAAAATTTTCTCCAACCGCCGAAATTCCCAAGGAGATAGATCAATCATTGAAAGGATGCGACGGAGTTGTGCACGACAAGCTTGTAGAATTATTACCACCCATGAGATATTCAGCACCGTGGTACATTTATTTTCATGATTTTGAAGATTATTTCATGCAGTAGGAGAGTACTCGAGATGCAATCTTTTAATTTTTCAAGTTCATATCACCTACTAATGGAATATGTGGGCGCGATGAAAGCATGATGACGAAAGCATGATCCATCATTCACTTACAACTATAAGGAGATGTATGACTTGTCGAGTTACAAGTGGAAAAGAATCAGATTTTCTAAGATGATGCCCTTTATTCCATGTAACATGATTATAGATGTTTTACACGGTATGCTAAGTTCTATCATCAATTGCACATTGGAAGCTCTTCAAGGCATAACAAAATTTTGGGATCACATTTTTTCTCAGACAGAGTTTGCTAAAGATGACATCGTTCATGATTCGATTGGAACTCGAGGGCGAGTTCTTTTGAAGAGAGAGCACTGACGTAGGAGAATAGGACAATAAACAACATGACTTTCAGATTGACTTTCAGTTGGATTCTTGAAGGATAAGGATTTCTGAAGGCTTCTTTAATTAGGAAACCTAAAAAAATTCTTTAATTTTAATTTTATTTTATTCTCTTAGGATTGGATTTAGTTTTCCTAAAATGATTAGGACTCTTTTAATTCTTTTTGTTTTTGTTTTAGAAATATATTATAGTTTTTATGTAGGAGTAGTATTCTTTTGTAAGCCTATAAAAAGGTTCTTATATTCTTTATTTTGTATTAATCTTTTATCAAATAATTATTCAACTAAAATTGAGTTTATATCTCTTATTGCTCGTCGATTCGAGTAAATCGCTCCGGCTTCGAGTGCCATGTTCGTGGATTTGAGCACAATTCCTTCCTGAAGTTGTCAGGGTTCGTAGGTGTTAGAATAAGATCTAACCGACGTCGTTCATCTTTCCCACTTCCTGCATCTTTTAGTGTGCAGGTTAAATTGATGCCCTTTATGATTAACAACTCCTTTCCAATCTTTTCTCATACAACACTACTCTGAGTTACTAGGCACAAGTCCTTTTACCTCCAACATATTAGCCATGAGGTCTGATGTCATATACCCTTTCCCCATGACACGCGAGCACCAGAAGTCGCCAACCAGGTTTGTCAAGACAATCATGTCACGCACCAAGGCATCTGAGTAACCACCATTGGCTCTCCTCGAATAGATTGGGTGAACAACAATCATAGTCTCCTTCAAGCCATACATATTTAGCCCTAGTTTCCATAACCACTTGCCTAAGTCCCCACCATGCTCCAAGCATCTCTACCACAGGCACCTACACACCTACAAGAAGGAGAATTCATCTGGGGATATATTGTAGAAAACTCTTTCAGACTCCTAGCACTTTGCAACAAACACTTCTAATTTATTGAAATGAGTAGAAAACCTCTTATTTTATTGAATTCACTGTAAAAATGCTCTTACACTGTTATGAGATTCTTGTTTTTGAAAAATTGGGTGAGTCTCTTCTGCCTTCTTCTAATATAGGGAAATTTTCTATGACAACATTGGTAACATATTTTCTTTTTTAAAAAAAAAATGTTAGTACTATGTGAAACTCATGATCTCTTTGTCACAAATCACATGTTTTTACAAACTCTTCTCAAGTTCCTCTCTTTGAACATGTAACCATGATTATACCCCTGAATTTATTAGTGAAAATAATTATTTATTTTCATGAAAAAAACCTAGTCATCTTTTTAGTTTCAGGCTATAACTAGACGGTTAGTTGATTAAGAGCCTGTTCTTTTTTTTTCTTTAATTTTCCATAAATGAGGAGCCTATTTTTTCCTTCTAAGAAATCCTTTTTCTTTCATTAGATATTTAAATTCATGTTTTAATTCAACATCTAATGAGATGTTTTTTCCTTTGAGTGAAACATCTACTTAAATGTATAAACGATTATGATGTATCTCTTCTATATAATGGGGGAACTTGGGGGTAGTGGTTAGTTGACCCAAAAATTATTGAAAAATGATGGGCGCCATCATTATACTTTATATAATATTACTTGTTCATTAGTCATTTCACCTATACACGTGCATAGCATATATCTTTGTGGACTCGTTGTGTTTGGATATGTATGTACACTTTAATTTGTATAGGACATACATATACCTTGAAGATTAAATAAGTTTTAATGATTTTCGTGTTTTCTTGTTTCAAGGAATTTTGAGCTTAATTGAAAATTTCATAATGCCATGTCACACATTACTTGTACACTCACCATTTTTAAAATATTTCTCATGAGTATATTTTCATGAGCATGTATGGACTTTATTGAATATTGAGTGTTTTTAAGTGCTATGTGATTTACATGTGTTTTATGAAAATTATTTTTAGTTTATTCCTTACTTGAAGGATTTCGTACTAGTTAACAAGATTTCCCATTTAACTAGTTCGTATTCTTCTTATGGTAGAGATTTTCAAACATACTTCAATTTTCCAACTTATTTTTGAAAACCCCTACCTTCTATGGGAGGTTGGATGGGAGATCATGTTCATGTATGCTTTAAAATGAAAATCATTTAAAACTTGAACCATGATTGGGAGGTAGTTATATGAGATATACATTTGATCTTATAGTTATTTCAATTGGTATCATTGAATTCTTTCAATTGGTATCAATCTTGACATTTCTTGTATACTCATATGTGTTTGTATGTATGTATGCTTTCACTTCCAAGTATATCAATTTCAATTGGTACCTATTTTCCATACATATATATGTTTGTTTCAATTTTTTTTAACAATGCGTAGGCTTGTTAAAATAAAAGTGAACATTGTTTTAGTTGATATTTCATAAAGGGGGAGAAAATTTAATTTTGTCTTTCAATTGGTATTTGTACTCCCATACTTTATGATTGAAAATTTAAACTTGGTATCATATGTTCAAAATGAAAAATATTTACAATTGGTATCAAAATTTTTGTTTAGACATTCAAATTTCATTATGTTTAATTTCAATTGGTATCAAGATTCTCATGTGTTTTGTTTAAAATTGGTATCAATATTTTTTTTGTTTCCTTTCAATTGGTATCAAGATGCTATTCTTTGACATATTTTCAATTGGTACCTTAATTGATTGTCACCCCTAATTGACTTTGTTTTTGTTTAAAACAAAAGGGGGGAGAATATTGTTTTTCTTGTTTTCAACCTTTTATTTCGAACAAAAAGGGGGAGAAAGATTTGTTGATTTGGTTTTGTTTTTACCCCTCATCGAAGGTTGTTTCTTTATATTAAAAAGAGGAGAAGATTTTGTTTTGTTTTGATTTTTACCCCATTGTTGATGATTGACAAAAAGGGGGAGAAAGATTTTGGTTTATATATGCATGTTTATGTTTTTGCATATATTAAGTTTAATCTAGTTTAATTTTAATTGGTTTCTAGAGCATGTTTTGTTTTTGAACATTTCATTGGTATCTAGAACTTTTTTATTGTTTATGCATATCTATGAATGTATTTATGTTTTAAGAGCCTTCATTGCATATTCATTATGTTTATTTGTTTATGCATGAGTTAAGGGGAGCTTCTTTGAAGCTTAACTTTAATCCATGCATATATAACTCCATGAGTTTTGTCATCATCAAAAAGGGGGAGATTGTTGGCCCAAAGGCCTTCCACCCTAGTTTTGATGATGATTAACTCATGTAGTTATGTTTACTAATAATCTTGTGATTTTAGTTTCAGATCATTAAGTAAGATATTAGTTGGTGATTGCTTCAAAAAGAGGAGTTTGGAAGACTTCACATGGTGATTCCGGTGCCCGAGCTTCAAGATTACTCATTTGCACTCGGTGGATCATGGTTTGGGATCGAGTCGACTTGAAGATGGAAGATCGTCAAGAAGACTTAGGCATCCTAGTTTAGTTTAGTGTGTTTAGATCCATTTGTAAAGCTTAGTATAGTTGATATGCTCAAGTGCACAATACACGCACGTATCATGTTTTGAATTTAGTTTTCATGAATAGTTGATCAAAACAAGTTTACATGATTTTTATGTATATTAGATATGTTCAATATACATACATGCTTCATATCTTAAACAAACTTATTTTGATATGTCTATTCATGAGTTTTAGGAAAAATTAGATTTCTTATTGAAAAATTCAAGTTTGATAAAAATACAAGTTTTGGTTTTTGGTAAAAATGATAAGACACAAAAATAGTTCATATTGATTGATATTTGAGCTAAACTTTTTATCACATGTTTATATATCAATGCAAAATGATAAAACTATTTTTAGGTATTTTTACAAGACTTAAAAAGATTTTCTAAATTATTTTTAACATGTGTTTCTGTCCCAGTTTTGTGGCTGACAGGCCAGGTCGGCCGACCGCACGGGTCGACCGCACCTAAGGCCGGTCGACCCTTGCGGTCGACCGACGTGCAAAAGCCTGTGCACGTTTGGCAGCCATAGGGACGGTCGGCCGGGCGGTCGACCGGACCAGAGAGCTATGCTCTCTGTATATTTGGGTCGACCGGGCGGTCGACCGGGTTTGCCCAACGGTCACATTTTTGACCGTTGGCGGTCGACCGGGCGGCCGACCGCCAAGCCTGTCAGGCTGCCACATCAGCCTAACGGCTAGTTTTGTTTTGGGGCTATAAATACCCCATCTCTTCATGGTTTTAGATAAGATTTTCAATAGCAAAAATTCCCTACTCTCTGGTTTTAAAAATAAGTTTTTAAAGTGTTTTAAAGCCTCAAAGATTTCATCTTTACTGTTTTCAAGGG
Organism: Agave tequilana; assembly: GCA_038442645.1. Lineage (NCBI taxonomy): Eukaryota > Viridiplantae > Streptophyta > Magnoliopsida > Asparagales > Asparagaceae > Agave > Agave tequilana. Next base: position 143,385 of record JAVJIF010004299.1, on the reverse strand, counting down.
TTTGGAAAATTCAAAGAAAAATAGGTTTTTGGGATATTGCTTTAGATCTTCATTTCTATCATATTGCAAGTGTTTTTCCCAAGAATTTCTTCTTTGTTATTTGATTTCCAAAACACCTTGATTTCGACACTTGAGCTATCTTCTATCCTAATCTATTTAGGATCTTTATTTTGTGGAAAAAGAGAAAAAGAGAGATTGAGTTTGTGGTCTTTGGAACCACTTGTTGTACACCCTTGTATTTGTTGTATCCCTCTTTGGTAGAGGTTGATCGGGTGATTGGTTTGCTCCCTCTTTGGTAGAGGTTGAGGCTTGTGGTTTGCTCCCTCTAGTGAGAGGTGGAGTTTGGTTTGTAACCCTCTTCGGTAGAGGCGTTGGTTGTTGTTTGGCTACGGGCCTACCCCTCGGTTGTGAGGTGGTGTTTGAGAGAGGAGATAGGTACTCCTTGTGTTGTAACAAATCCTCTTCGGTAGAGGTTCCCTCGGTGGGAGATAGTGGATTGGAAATCCTACACGGTAGTGTAGGCGGGGATGTAGAGTTGGGTGCTCGAACCTCGAAACATATCTTGTTGTTAGCGTTTGATCCACTTGTCTCTCAACTCTCTCTCTCTTTATTTTGTGCAAAGCATCATTCATTCATTCATATCTTATTGCTTGCATTTGTGCCTTGCATATATTCATATTGATATATCATCTTATATGCTTGGTTGTTTGTGTGTGCCTCACTTGTACTTAATCAATAAGAGCTTCACATAGCACCTCAACCCATATCTAGGGGAATCAAGAGGAGTTAGTCCAGAGCCCTTCACGGGGAATTCGGTACACTTGTTGATTGTACTAAGTGTGTTTGCAATATTGTTTTAAGCTTCCGCATTTAGCGCATTTAGTTTCTATATTAGCACTTACACCTATTCACCCCCCCTCTAGGTGTGCTTTTCAATATGGAGTATTTATAGCCCCATAACAATCTGCCCGTTGGCAGCAGGCAAAGGGCAAAATTGCCCTTCCGGTCGACCAAGCGGTCGACCGGCCAACGGTCAAATATATGACCGTTGAGCCCACCGGTCGACCACCCGATCGACCGGGTTTGGATCCAGAGAGCAACGGCTCTCTGGTCGGTCGACCGCTCGGTCGATTGGAGCGGGATATAGAGAGCAGAACTCTCTGCCGGTCGACCGGTCGGTCGACCGGGGCCTTTTTCAGAGAGCAGAAGCTCTCTGGCGGTCGACCGACTTGGTCGACCGGCCTGCCAACCTGGCTGCGTGCGCGTCTGTGCACGTCGGTCGACCGGACCGGTTGACCGACTTCTGCCTCGATCGACCGGCCCGGTCGACCGGCAGTCAGCCAGTCCAGAATTTTAGGGATAAAAAAACTTGGGTTTATGCCTTCTAAAAAATCCCATAAAATATACATAAATTTCACAAAAATATGTTCTTATAAGATCTTTAAAATACAAATATGTGTGACAAAAATTCAACACATATTTCAAACAATTTGAACCATTTTGTGATATTGAAATTTTGCCTTAAACCAAAATCCGTATTTTTCAAAACTTAGATTTTTGAAATAGAAATCCGATTTTTCCAAAATATATATAAATACAAAAACATGATATTTAAATAACTTTGAAGCATATTGTATATGGATAGACTCTAATATACATGAAAGATATTATATCTATATTTTTGACATGAAATCCAATATTGGTTAAACCTAAAACAAAAAAACCAATAAACTTAAAACAAGTGTGTGTGTGTATTGTGAACTTGAACATATCAACACTATCTAATCTTTACAATGATCTAAACAAAATCTTAAACTAAACAAACCGATATCTTTTTGTAGAACTCCGTCTCCAAGTCGACTCGATCCAAACGTGATCCACCGAGTTTGACTCCAACCGAGTGCTAGATGTGAACTTGATGCTCGAGCTCTTGAATCACCATGTGAAAGCACCAAAACACCTTTGTCGAAGCTAATCACCTACTAATATCTTGATCAAATATCTGAAACTAAATGTCACAAGATTATTAGTAAACTATAACTACATGAGTTAATCATCATCAAAACTAGAGTGAAGGGCCTCTGGGCCAACATTATCTCTAAGCACTTTCATCTTGCTCCTCTATTTCTTGCCTTTTTTCTAATCTCCTTGGTATTCTCCACTTTTTTCTCCTTGAGATTAGATTGAGATCAATGTTGAGTTACAACTTTTATTATAGGATTTTATAAAACAACTCCAATTTGGACATAAGATAATATTGGCTATTGGATACTTGAGCAATCTTGATCAATCCTATTAGGAACTGATCTTCTTGATCTAAAAGAATTCTAACCCTTTAACCTTTAGAAACAAACCTTTATTGAATAGAAACTGAGTCTTATTCGTACTCCACCAAAAAAAAAAGCTTGTGCCTAAAATGGAAACTGATTTTGCTTCAGAAACATCGCTATTAGTTGACTAGTCAATATGATTAGTCGACTAATACACCAAGTTAGTCGACTACTGTAAACTTTTTTCTCTCTGTATCGGCCCATTAGTCGACTGATATTTTGGACTAGTCGACTAATAGTCTTGTTAGTAGACTATACAGTCGACTACCTTGATCTGCTTCTTTTCTTCTACTTCAAACCATTGTCTTTTCTAACTCGATTGGATCTTCTTGGACTATCATCTCCTCTTAAAAAATAAGGCAAAATCCTAAAAATCTTCACCTTGACTTGCTTTTTAAGCTTTTAGTAAAACACTTTGAGATTTGGATTACTATCTTGATTTTTTCTTACTTGTAACCGTACTGTAAAGCCTTTAACTCTTGCTCACTCTTCCCGGGGCCTTTGGCTGATTTGCCGTCATGGCTTAGGCCATCTTGAGCCTTATTAGATGCACCGTTTCTCCTTCTTGTAACACTTTAACCCAGTTCACGTCCCGTTGTAGTTTCGTTGAAGTCCACCTCGTGATGAGCTCCCTTCCATACTTATCCCTGAAACTCCACCTTGAACTGAATTTTCTTCTTTCAGGTTGTATAACCCTTCACACTTCTCTCCTTGCAGGATTACCCTGTCTTCTTGGCTAACTGTGACACTGCCTTGTTGCACTTGGATCTGGCATCCTTCTTCATCTAGCACCCCCTATAGATATTAGATTGTACCGTGCCTCTAGGACATATCAGACCACCTCCAGTTTTCATAACCTTTGTTGTCCCAGTGCCAATGATCTTGCAAGTCGAGCTATCCACCATCTTGACAGTCCCTTCCTCATTTGTAACTAAGAAGTTGAACAACTTATTTTGGGAACATACATGAACCGTACAATACGAATCAAATATCCAACTTTTACCTTGAGAAGTGTTGTCTTCAACATAAGAAACCATTAATACTTTGGTATCCTCTACACTACTTGCTACATTTACCTCCGCAGTTTGCCCCTTCTTCTTCAACCACTCTTGCCGATCTTGCAGTCATTCTTCCAATGACCTTCCTTGTGATAAAAGTGACACGCCTTTGACGAGCCCCGACCTTTCTTTCCTTCTCCTCTTCCTTTCCATCCCATAACTACCAAACCCGTTCATGTCTACTCCTCTTGATTTGATCTTTTTTTAATCTCATTAGATAAAAAAGTTGGTGTGATTCCTCCAAGATGAGAGTTTCTTTATCATAGAGCATGGTGGTGACGATGTGATTATATGACTGTGGAAGCGAAATGAGAAGTATCAACGCCTTGTCCTACTCGTTGATCTTGACATCAACAGCTAAAAGCTCATTGATGATCTTATTGAAAAAGTAAATGCTCCAACACTGTTGTCCTTTCATTCATATGTAGCTCATATAGTTGTTTCTTGAGATGCAGCTTATCGGAGAGGCTTTTCGTCATATACAATATTTCTAATCTTGAGCACAATCCTATGGTCATTTTTTCATCCATCACATTGTACATCACCTCGTCTGCGAGACATAATTGGTTCATGCTTGCCGTCTTTAAATCCATCTCCTCCCAATCCTCCTCTGACGTACCTAGAGGTTTTCCTGACTTTCCCTGAAAGGTCATGTGAAGACCTTGTTGCACCAGCAACGCCTTCACCTTCTTTTACCATAAATTAAATTTTTCTTTGTCATTGAACTTCTCGATCTCAAACTTTATCGTAGAACTTTCTATCTTTGACATATTGTCATTCGTCAACCTTTAGCTCTGATACCAATTGTTGTAACAAATTGGTTCTCTAATACTAATTATTACTCCCTGAATTGATGTTTGCGAAACTTGACAATATGATCAGTACTTGCAAAAGAAAAACTGTTGTAAAGCAAACTAGTAATACCTAGACAAAAAAGCAATAAAAAAGAACATGAGAATTTAAAATGATTCAGCCGAAACTTGACATACGTACACGAAGAGAGAACTTAAGAGAGCTTTATTAATAACTTGATGCAAAGATATCTAACATTCCTTTTAATGCAACAAGAATATTCATCTTTCTCCTTAACCTAGACTTAGATTACAAGAGTATTACCTTATGCACCTTCATCTTACTCTTCTCTTTCTTGGCTTCCTTTTGATCTCCTTGGTGTTCTCCACCTTTTTCTCCTTGAGATTAGATTGATATTAATGATGGGTTACAACTTTTATTTATAGGATTTTACAAAACAACTCCAATTTGGATTATGAGATGATCTTGAACATTGAATACTCTAAGAATCTTGATCAATTCTATTAGGAGTTGATCTCCATGATTTAGAAGAATTCTAATCGTTTAAATTTTAGAAACAAACCTTCATTGAATAGAACTGAGTCGTATTGGTACTCCAAAAAAGAAACCTGCGCCTGAAAAGGAAACTGATCCTGCTTAAAAAACACCACTATTAGTCTACTAGTCAATATGATTAGTCGACTAATATACCAAGTTAGTGGACTAATACACTAACTTAGTCAACTACTGTAAAATACTTTCTCTTTGTATCTGCCCATTAGTCGATTGATATTTTAGACTAGTTGACTAATAGTCTTGTTAGTCGATTATACTGTCGACTAACCTACCTTGATGTGCTTCTTTTTTTCTGCTTCCAACCATCGTCTTCTTCAACTCGATTGGATTCTCTTGTACCATCATCTCCTCTTAAAAAATAACATAAAATCTTAATACATCGCTGACACTTTCATGACTTCCAAACGATCATGATGTCGTACATACAAGATTTCACTCCCGATTCCTCTATTTCGGGCTCTCTTGCATTATCCTTGTCCACTTCTGACAACATAACCCATCTAAGATTCTATTCCCGACTTCTTTCTTTCAAGTTCACCTGCGTCGTCCCTGTTCAGTTCTGAGAAAACCGCCTCTCTTAGTTCAATACAATTCGATCTAAGGATTAGAATATTATTATGATATGTGTGGTAATTATATGTTTGCAGATCATTCAGAATTGCTCTTGTTGATAATATGTACTATTCCCTATCACTCTTTCTATTGACTCTTCCGTACGTGAGAACACGGAATTTGATTGTTTGAATGAAACTAGAGAAGTCCAATGTATACATTTATTATTATTATTATTTTGTTAAGACACTATTGAAAATTGTGATCAAAACGTCTCTCGATCTATCACACGGTGACAGCTAGTTGGCTAAGAAATAGACAGAGAAATGCGAAAATGGGTGTGAAATTAACAAAACTTAAAAGCCGCAGTCTCTTTGACCAAGGGAGATGTACTTCCCCCACAGCGTATTTATCATATACCAAGAATGAGTCCAATTGGAAGCAAAAAGGAAAGCGCAAGAAGCTGGTCAATGTGGAACTTCCCGTTTCTCCACACCTACAATCATACACACAGATTTCGGAGGACCCAACTTTGCACCCGACTGGGTCCCAATGCTCCCGAATAATTTGAAACAAGAATTATTCCCGAATTTTTTCATCCCTTAATAATGTATCTGATAGCTAAATTCTCTAGCCTAAAATTTTAAATGGTTCACTTTTTGATATGAAAGTTGTATCTTTGTTCATGATATATTCACCATTAAATAATAAATTATTCTAATCCTACACTCTTTGAGGTCACGTATATTGTGCTTAATGTATTGGAAAAAATATGATGAATATTTTAGAACAAGTTGCTTTGAGATTGATCAAAGATTCGTTGATTTTTAACTCGAGACACCTCTAAAAAAAAAAAAAAAAATCTGTAATGACATAAGGCATGTGGCAAGCTCAGAAAATTATCAAAATTGTAATAACTTTTGGAGATCTCATTATCTCAACCTGACAATTTAGGATTGGATGAGTAATATTTTATTTTATTTTATTTATTTTTTTTGAATAAAAGCCTTCTTGAAAAAGAGTTTAAACTTGGAGAGTATTAACAAATCAATTCGAATGTTTTATTTTTTAAGAATTTCAGATTATTATTTTTTATTATAATAATGTGAGATAACATCATTCTCTTTGATTTTCTTTTGTGACGTTAATATCTTCTCTGACTAGTTATGTAAACACATGCCTATTTTCAAATTTTTGTCACATGCTCCAATGTCACATGTCAATATTCATATTTTTTTTTGCTCTTCTATAAAAATGAAAATATAAAAATACAAATTGAAGACGAAATATGTTTCCTGAATGTATTCAAACCTAGAAACAGCGGAAAAGCATACAAGGACATTTGAGATAATATAAAGCTTTTGAGGGGCGCATTTTTGGGGAGGAAGTTTATATCCCCAAAAAAAAAAAAAAAATTAAATAATGACGAACTGAATCCGAATTTTGTTCCGCCCGAATTCATCCAGGCCACCAACACCAAACTTGGGTAGCTTCCAAAAGTCGGTGCCTAAATCTCCTCCCAATAAAAAATTAAAATAATCAAAAAATGGAAACAGGCACCTTCTAATTTCACACACGGTTTCCACGTTTGGGACCACGACGCTCCAATAACCCGAAGCTCACTCCTTGTCTAATTAATCCCCTCAATCCAACGGTTGAGATCCACCCCATGACACCACCAAGCCGCCCATCACCGTCCGTCTCGACCCCCACGAATCTCCTCGCAGCCGACTAGAAACGCCCAAGCGGCGTGCGGGCCCCACGTCTGCTCCTTCTTCTCTCTCTCTTCCCAGAAACATCCTCCCTTTTTACTCCCTTCTCCTATAAAAGCCCCAAAAAAACCCTATCAAGCCATCAAAAAGCTAAGACGAAGACCCAATACAGGAAAACAAAATCATAACACGATGCCCTCCGAGACCCGCAAGCAGGAGATCCGGATCAGGCCGGTGTGGGCCCACAACCTGCAGTCGGAGTTCGCCCTCATCCGCGACTGCGTCGACCGCTTCCCTTCGCCGCCATGGACACCGAGTTTCCCGGCGTCGTCCACCGCCCCCGCAAGCACCACCACCTCCTCACCCCCTCCGAGCGCTACGCCGCCCTCAAGTCCAACGTCGACTCCCTCAACCTCATCCAGCTCGGCCTCACGCTCTCGGACTCCGCCGGCAATCTCCCAGATCTCGGATCCGACGCCCAATTCGTCTGGGAGTTCAACTTCAAAGATTTCGACATAGATCGCGATCTCTACTCGCCGGAGTCCATCCAGCTCCTCAAGACCAACGGGATCGATTTTGAGAAGAACAAGGTCAACGGCATCGACTCCAGAGACTTCGCCGATCTGTTAATGGCGTCGGGGCTGCTTCTCAACGATTCGGTCAGCTGGATCACTTTTCACAGTGCTTACGATTTCGCCTACTTGATCAAAATCTTAACTCGCCAAAAATTGCCGAGGAATTTAGGGGATTTCATGGGGCTTGTCAGGGTTTACTTTGGGGAGAAGGGTTTTTTCGACATGAAGCACATGATGAGGTACTGCGATGGGCTTTTCGGCGGATTGGATCGCGTGGCGGGCGCGCTGAGAGTGGACCGGGCTGTGGGCCGATGTCACCAGGCCGGGTCCGATAGCCTGCTGACGTGGCAGGCGTTCCTAAAGATGAGGGATCTGTACTTTGTAAAGGATGGTGGTGAGAAGTATGCTGGGGTGCTCTTTGGACTGGAATGTTTTTAATAAAAGAAAAGAAAATTATATTTGTTTATTTTTTGTTTATATTATAAAGGTAATTAATTTATTTGGGTAGAGATTTTTGTGCATGGGACAAGTATATATTTCTCTCTCATCAACCTAACAAAAAAAAATGATAATAATCTTGAAGTAGACTGGAGCCGTACAACAAACTAATTTGGTACTGAATTCTAATGTCTAGAAATTAGTAAGGTAAGATGGTGGTGGTGCACATGGATCGATGCTTGGTTGAAGTCAGCCAACCTGTCGGTCGTTGTGGATGGTAGTCGAGTTGGTTGTTTCAAGCTGGAAAGTCCTTATTTGCTCCGAATTTGTGGGCTCCGGCAACCTGCGTGTTTGATTGGTAAAGTATCGGAGAGAAAATTTGCTTCTATATAGCCCTGCAGTTTTTCTTTCCAAACGAAAAGAAAACAATATAAAATTGATTAGAGTGCAGTCTGAGTTTTTTCACTTGGATTTTTAATTTTATCAGAAGTCCAAGTTAGATTTTTCCAGCCAAACAGACTCTAAACAAGTTAAGTATAGAAAAGCTAAGAGAGAGATCTTTTATTCTCTTTACTCTTTATCTTATTGTCACACCTTGCTTCCCACTAAAGTGAGATAAGCATATGATTTGGGCTGGTAACACCCTCAAAGGAACATGCTAAGTCTCTAACTTATAAATTATGTCAATATTTTATCTGTGTAACACCCCATTTTTTAAAAAAAAAATCTTGATTTAACTATTTAATTCATGATTTATAAGATTATGCAGGATTATCTAAGGTGGTGATCAAATTAATCTTGTGTAAATATAGATTTTAGGAAATTTTGAAAGTGGGATAAATTGGAGATTTGTGTGTGTGTGTGTATGTATAGAATATATGTGTGTTAAGTCTGTGCAAAAATTATATAAATATAGTCATTCTTACATGAATACATGTATATATAATTATACACAAAATTGTATATATAAATTCATGTAATAAACTAGTGTATAAGTATATTATGTAAATATAGAGAAATACAAATCAAATAAAAAGAAAATGCCATAATAATATATTCATGAAGATTTAGTGAAAGGGGGTTGGTGTGCAAGAGGGGGATGATGGATGACTAAGATTTAGTTTGAATATTGTGTATACATGTGACATGATAAGAGAAGAAGAGAAAGATTATAAGATACTAATATATATTAAAATGAGATTGTTTGTGCCAAAGAGAATAACTGTTGACCCCCTCTTCTCTCATTTACATCTCAATTTTTATCATTCTTCACATGTCCGAAGAGAAACCCAAAAAATTTTCCCAAATTAAAAACAAATCCTTCATGAATCTTCCCAAAAATTCACCAAAAATTTCCTCAAAATCTCTCCCCAAAATCCCAACTCCCAATCTCTCCTTCCCACTCTCTTCCTCCCCTCTCTCTTGGAAGTGTTGCGGCAGCAGCAGCTGCTCGCGGTGCGCAGGCGACGGTCGCGCTCGTTGGGCGAGCGCGCGCAGGCATCGGCCGCGGCAACAATGCTTGTTTGGCGAGCGCGAGCAGGTGAGGGAGTTTTGGCCCTGAAATTTTTTTCGTTTTCTCATTCAAACTCCAATTTCTGAAATTTGTTAGGAGTATGATTAAGTTGTGTGTGTGTTATTCGAAATAAATTGTTGATTGCTTTAAGATTATTGGAGGCCTTAAATTTCCTTGTGGAGGAGAGTTGTCTTGACCCATTCACCTCTACTTTAAATCCAAATTCTAGAAAACTTCATGATATGACTAACTTAGTATCAAAGTTTCATAGTCTGTTTAGATAATTGTTATGTTGTGTTCTTGATTGGTTGCATTGGCGTTGTATGTTGACAAGTACATTAATTTTGAATTTGTCTGATATTGATATAATCTCTTACATATATATACCTATTATCATAAACAAGCTTGGATCAATTATTTAATCTTGGGTAATTGAGGCACGTTCATTCATATAAGTGAACCAACGTTTAAACCATAGCTTCATGAGGGGGGAATCCAAATGAAATAGTGGGACAAAGCTTGAATAAATGAATTCGAATTTAAATCAGGATATTTGTTTACGGTTACACTATAAGACTCCATTGGATCATACCTTTCATGAAATTCTCACTTGATTGAGACATATTATCATGCTTCATGAGATTGATTTTGACCATATATGGTATGATCTTAATTTATGTTCAATATGGTCTAAGAATCGGATGAATGAGAGGTACCTTTTAGTCTCCCATGCTTGAAGAAAACATGAAGGGATGTAGGATAGTGCTTACCCATGCATACTCCTAGGTTGAAAGCTTGCAAGGGGATGATACCGAGAGGATTCAATCCTTAACATAACTTAAACAAAATTCACTCTTTTCCTTGTTATGCTGTAAAACAGTTAATTATCTTATATATATTCTATCAATCAACTAACTCGTAATGCAAAAGGTTTCTAAGTTATATAAATCAAAATAATTGGGTGAGAAATTATAACTCTTTAGTAAAGAAATGGATATATATATATATATATATATATATATATATATATATATATATATATATCAGAAATATGTATATCAGCCAACAGCTGAGAGTCTCTCTCAGCCTGCGGTGGCATGACACATTATTAACCATACTAGGAAGAACGGCCCGCCTATTGAAACAGTTGAAATTACTAAATGCCCCTACGATAAAAGATAGTGGATCTGTATAGTTTATTACTTTTTTATATTTCTGACGTTAGTGAATATTGTCACAATTATCTTTTATAATTGCGACCAAACTGCGACCAACTGAATATGAATCATGTCACTTCAAGTGCAACTTCATCAAATCACGAAACAAATTTGAATGCTTCTTTATTAAATCATTTTTTTGCTAGGTTTTATATATTTTAGGAATGCGCCTAAGCTCATAGTGGTCAATAAAATAATTTCTCAATAGTTTTAAAAAAAATTTTACGCAGATATTATATATTTTAGGAATGCGCTTAAGCTTGTAGTGGTCAATAAAATAACTTCTCAGTAGTTTTAAAAGCACCCTTTGTCACAGTCTACAATTATAAATTATTATTATTTTTTTACATATTGCATGCGAATAAGAACTGCGACTATGATCGCAGTGCTTAACGACAGCATGTCGTGAATGATTGTTTTGCTAGGTTAAATGTAATAACGGTGACTAAGAACTGATACTATAGTCGCAGTTTACGTATTATTTTATATATTTGTTCTTCACTGTGACTGTTGTCTCAGCCGCCTATATACTATTATTATTATTTTTTTATATATTGCATGCGATCAAGGACTGTGACTATGGTCGCAGTGCTTACGACTGCATTTTCTAGATGATTTTTTTTGTTAGGTTAAATGTAATAATGGTGATTAAGGACTGATACTATAATTGCAGTATACGTATGATTATATATATATATTCTTCACTGTGACTATTGTCTCAACCGCCTATAAACTATGAATTTTTTTTTTACATATTGCATGCGAGTAAGGGCTGCGACTATGGTCGCAGTGCTGAAGGACAGCAGTCGCAGTTTTATAATTTGTGATATACAGTGAAATATACTGATTTGAGATAAATGCGATTATGTTCGCAGTATCATCTGTTATATAGTTTAATTTTGGACTGCGACCATAATCGCTGTTATTAATTTTATTGAATGCAAAGCGATTAAACTATTTATGACTGGACAGCGACCGTGGTCGCAGTTTCATATGTAATTATTATCTGAGTACTGCGACCATTATCGCAGATAAGATGCAGAAATAATAACTATATGACATACTTTATATGTATTTTAAAAAGATGAAAAATTATTTTACAGATAGAAGTAAATTTTATTTATAAAATAATATGGTTAGAAAAAGACCTTATAAAAAAAGTGCATTAAAAACTCTTAAAAGAAGACAAAATAACATTGCATATCAGAAGATCAGGAAATCCTAATACTCGTCGCTATCACCATCATAAGCAGATTCGTCGTCTTCATTCTCCTCGTCTTCCTGTTCATCACTTATTTCCTCATCTTCTCCTTCGTCGTCCGGCTCGCAGTACTCCTCAGTTTCTTTCTCTTTTTGAGGGTGTTTTGGTTCATCGATAAACTCCCAGAATGGATCGTCTGTATCAAGCTCTTCTTCCGATCCGTGTCGAGAAGAACCTGTAAAAGATATACTCAAAGAAAGAGAGCGTCCAACATCAGAGGACATGCTTTCATCAAGTATGTCTCTGTAAAGTGATAGAGGAATAAGTTCCTCCTCACTAAGCCCCATGAAAACTTCATCATCCTAATGAGAAAAGGATCAGATAAAATATTATTTGATGTAATGAGATAGTCAAAAGGAGTGAAGTCCAGACTGCTATCAGATTCACTAGAATACCCTGAAAAAAGAGGACCGGTGGAAAAATGATTGAAGTTGAAATCTGAGTGTTCAGAGGAAGAAGATGGGGAAGACATTGTTTTCTGAAAGTTTTAAAATCAAATTGAAAATGAAGAGCACAAATATCGTCTTTAGATATGAGATAATACATTAGTTACAAGCATTATAAAAAGGTCAATAATGTGAATAACATGAATGTAATAATAATTGGTATAGTTGACGGTTAAGTATTCGAAGAAGTGATAAAAAGAAATTAAATATTTAATTGAAGCAGTTATGGTGGGAGAATCCGAAGAGTTTCTTTTTTCCAGAGGTTTATTATGGGAACTACAAATTAAATTTTTATAGAATGTTTTTCCTATATATTTAGATTACGTATGGTGCACATCTTTTCTTTATCGAAATTAATATTAGTGCATCTCTTTTTTCGAGACTGTTGCTGTATTATGGTAGATAGAATATTAATTACTTCAATTAATTCAGAGTAATTAATATAGTATTTTATAAGATGTAATATACGCGGACTGATCTCACAGTCGCATGGCTAATCTACTTTGTAAAATGATCAAAATTCTGTTACGTAAGGCATGCGAAAAAAGACAGTGACTGTGATCGCAGTGCTGAACGATAGCATATTTTGTCTGTTATTTTTATGCGAATAAGGAATGCGAGTAGGGTCGCAGTCGTGATATAAAATTAAAAATTATATTATATTAAGTCTGCGACCATGGTCGTAGTGATCGAAAGTTTTGTTATACTATGACTGCGACTATGATCGCAGACTTTATAAAACGATCAAAATTTTGTTACATAAGGCATGCGAAAAAAGACAGCGACTGTGATCGTAGTGCTGAACGATAGCATGTTTCGTCTGTTATTTCTATGCGAATAAGGAATGCGACTATGGTCGCAGTCGTGATATAAAATTAAAAGTTATATATTTTTTTATTATAGTTTTGAATGTATGTGTACTACGACCTGAATCCAATTTATAATATACATTGAGAATAAAGCAATTTTTTAGTACCTTGACCGACCATAGTCGCAGTTTATTTAAAATTGCATGAAATATTATCCAACCAATATGCAAATATTGTGGCAGTTACGGGAATATCTGATTTATAAAATATCTACAAAATAATTAACCATTGTATTTCATTATTTTTTTTTTACACTGTATATTTGTAATAGAAAAAACAAAATACGGCTGCCCCACATTAAATTTTATTTTTCTATTCATTTCAGTTCTTAAACTTATATGAATTGAAAATAATACGAAATAAAATAATAAAAAATTATATAAAAAAATAACAGTTTTTTATATTTCACTCATGTTTTTTACTTTTCACTGCTGCTGTTTATTTCTCATTTTCTTGATCCATTTTTTCCATTATAATTTCGATGTGGTAGAATTAAGAATTTTATAATTATAGATATATTCAACAGAAAATTCTCTGTAAATTATAAATATTTTAGGGAAAATTTTGTTGTGGATGAGTTTTTACTAGTTTAAAAGTAAAAAGGGGTATTTTGGTCAATTTGATTGACGATTCTTTAGGCGGGATTTGTTTGATTTTTATGGTGCCTGCACTCGGCGACCAATATGTGACGTATATTCGGTCACGTCACCGCAGGCTGAGAAACTCCCTCAGCTGTCGGCTGAGATACAGTAACCCCTATATGTATGTGTGTGTGTGTGTATATGCGTCAACAAGTTTATCCAATTCTTGATATTAGCAGCAAAACAACATGAGATAGTAACTCGATATTCTACTGTCTTTTCTTCATTAATCATATATGGATGCAAGAAGGAACAAGATATCCCATAAACTTATTGGTTATTGGTTTCAGTTTGGGGAGGTCCTGGCATAGTTGGGGCGCAAGGTTGAAGTTTACGTTGAAATCAGACTACATTAGGCAAGGAAATTCACTAAATATCGAGTCTAACTTCACGATTAATCGGGGTTATTGTTCGTAGCATGGACACGTGAAATCTATTAGGGATACAAGTGAGCAAACTTATACCGTCCATAACATTAAAATGTGTGATATTAAAAAGACTAGGGAAAATTGTGCAAGAACTTTATAGTCATTGTTTACATGTTTGTCACAATAAATTACTTGAAATTATGAAGTAATCGGTGAATATGTGCTTGTTCTTGTTACATTTCATAAAGAACAAATACTTAAGTCATAATAGAAATTGAGACAAATACGAGAATCTAGCAAGGAAACTTGTGAATTATTTAATCCTTACTAAGCTTAAAGGTCAACAGAGAACATAGTGATGTATTTCATAAACTGTTGGTGTTCTGACTTCAATCTCATTAGAATGAAAGAAACACATATCTTCGTTAAGTCATGTTTTGTGATAAATTAAGTTTAATTAATGGTTGTTAATAATCAGAAGAAGAATTTATAAAATAACCTTGTATGTTAAAAACAGTCCAAATTTGTAAAATTTATAACCTGAAATATTGTGGCTCAGTCATATGGGTATTTAATGCGAAATATATCATGTAATACACGGTATACACTTTGGAAAGAGGAACGAATCTGTTTTTTAACGGTTCTTACTGTTTCTTAATTGGATCCTTGTGTAGAAAGTTATTATTAAATTTCGACAGACTGGTCAAGTTAAAGATGTAGAATTACAAAATTTATATTAAGTTGAGTATGAAACTTGATTCTACCATAACTAAATTCCACGATTGACTAATAATCATGTATGTAGAATTGTTAATTTTAATTCTCTCCTAGACAAAGAGGTGCTAAGAGTATATACATAGAATTAGAAGTTTCAAACAAACTAGAAATCAAATAATGGTGACTAACTCAAGATTATACATATTCATACATACATACACACACACACACACACACAGATACACACATACATATATATAGGAAAATATTTGAGAGAGAACCAGTTCTCATCGAAGCTTCGTGCAAACTTCACGACTGGCCACACCATGAATGATACGAACTGTTCATCTTGATCTACATATTCTAATTAGGCTACCAATGGAAAATCACATGATTTTGAGCTTTTTTATCAACACATCAAATAACAACTTTATTCTACAGCTAATATAAAAAACTTTAACCGCTTAATGCATGAGTAAAAAGACTCAAAATCGCGTGATTTTTTTGGTTGTCTAATTAGAGTATATAGATCAAGAGGAACGATTCGGATCATCTATGGGGTGGCCGGTTGTAGAGTCACACGAAGCTCAGGTGAGAATCGGTTCTCACTGGAATAGTTCCATACACACACATATCACCAAGGTGATGGATTCACTATCTCTAGCCAATTTAAACTGGATCAGTCTTAAATTTCTAAATTTGAACCATATGAGTGTACGGTTATATGGCGATGGACGAGCTGGTGTCCGAGTACGAATAGTAAGTAAAGATGAACATGGACGGAGATATAATTAAAAATTAATGGACCAATAATATGATCGATATATGTTGATTGTGATTATTATCTAATTTTTATGAATATAGGTGTGTGTATAGTACTAGTATATATACATTTGCGCTATATTATATAATCATATATAGTTGATAACTTATTGATGATTGTTTATTGATTGGTATACTTGATGACCAGTGAAGTATATACTTCTAATTTAAAGTAATAATTTCTAATGAAATAAATGATGTGTGAGACTATTATAAACTTCAAAGCATACTAAGACTTCAATCGTGGATAGGTAGTGTATGAAAATCACCTAGAGGGGGGGGGTGAATAGGTGATTTTGCTAATTAATGCACAATTAAAAATTATGATGCAACAATCAACCCAAAACAAGACTAGAAGCCGAATACCCCGTGAAGGGCTCTGAACTTCTTCCTCCTGATTCCTCTAGATATGAGTTGGAGGTGCACAATGCAATCTTGTTGTATGAGTATTTGATTGACAATATGAAAATGCAACAAGTGAATAAAGCAATGATTGAAAATAGACCAAGTAATTGAAGTAAGTAATTCAAGCAAATAATTGAAGCAAGAATATAGTGCAAGAGATAAGAGCAAGTAAACCAAACGCAAACACCAAGAATTTTTCCGAGGTTCGAGCACCCAGCTCTACGTCCCCGCCTTCACCCAGAAGGATTTCTAACTACTAACTTCACAAATAGTTACAACTACACCGGAGTACCCAACTCCACAATTTCAAGTACAAGTTCTCTCTTGGTGATCAAAAGACCACAAACTTTCTTTTGCAAAAACCTCTTTCCCTTACAAGAGCCCTGTAGAATAATGGTTAGAATTTGAAGCTCAAATATTGTAAGTGGAAAAAGAAAAATGAATTTGAGAGAGTTTAGAAAATAAAACTTCAGTGATGAGAGATTCTTCAGCACAAAAACCAAGGACCAAACTCTTTTGAATGCCTTTGAAAACTTTTGAAACTTTTTGTAAATGCTTGTTGTTATTAAAACCTCTCCCTAATCACCCCTATTTATAGGAGAGGGTTAGGGATTAAAGAGTAAACCCACATAATGGTAATTAGGAAGTATTTGACCCAGAAAATACCATTTAAACACATTTAGAGAAGAAAAAGACAAATTTAAAACGTGTTTAAAAACTAGCCGTTATGGCCGAAACGACTCTCTCGGTCGACCGGTCGGTCGACCGAAGTTCAAATAAAGTGACCGTTGCAGGCTCTCGGTCGACCGTCCGGTCGACCGAAATAAATAGAGAGTGACACCATTTTAGTCGGCCAGCCGCTCGGTCGACCGAAGGGCTTCGGTCGTCCGTCCGGTCGACCGGGAAACGTGCACACGGATATGCACCAAAACTGCCAGAAATCCAGTCGACTGGGTCGGTCGGCTGATCTGACCTGACTAGTGTCCGGCTCAGGCCAAAAGTCAAAACTGAGCAAGAATTTTGAAGGGGATTTGAAAAATAACAAGATAGTTTTGATTTGAAACATGTATAATACCCAAAATTGAGTTTGTAATCAAAAGGCTTTAAGTTAAAATAATTTATATATATATATATAGGGAATATTTTTGGAAATGATATGTGCGCAAAAACGTGTGTGATAGAGCTTCAAACCTATTCATTATTCTTTAACAAAACTATAAAACTAAAAACAAATCTAATGAATTCTCTTGAACAATCTTGAAATCTTGAGCCATGCAAAGCCTAGCTAGAGTCTTCTCTTCTATGTTACTTCCTTGATGTGCCATAAGCCTTCTTTACTCCATGAACTTAGAATTTCTTGCAAAAGCTAAGCAATGGCCTCCAAACATGGTACAAAACCTGAAACTTATCTTGAACAAACTTATTAGTACCAAATGGCTCTTATTTGTTTTGTTATCATTAAAACTCTAAACAAATGGAGAGTGTAACCTTTTGGGCCAACAATCTCCCCCTTTTTTGATGATGACAAAACAAATAGGCTATGTTAAAAAAATAAAAGAGAGGTGTTAAGCTCCCCCTCAAATTATACTACATTAAACAAATACAAACAATGTAATATGCAAGCAAAAACCATGAGATATTAAACACTTGCAAAACACTTAAACTTAAATACAAGACATCATAAACACATTGTAAAAACAAAATACACTCTAAATATATATTGAAATCAAGACCATAATAAACTCAAACTTAAAAACAAAAATAATATAAACAAAAACAACATATATTGAAATCAAGACCATAATAAACTCAAACTTATTCTCCCCCTTTTTGTCATACATCAAAAAGGGTAAGAAAAACATTTTTATTCAATAACACAAACATTTAGTTCACCACAAATAAAGGAGAATCTAGCAAAATCAAGTGGTTTAGTGAAAATATCGGCAAGTTGCAAATCCGTGGAAACATAATCAATATCTATATCTCCTTTCTCAAAATGATCTCTAAGAAAGTGATATCTAATCTCAATATGCTTAGTCTTACTATGTTGATTTACATTCTTGGTCATATGAATAGTACTAGTATTATCACAAAAAAAATTTATATGATCATAATGCAAACATAATCAAGGAGAGTATGTTTCATCCAAAGGACTTGTGCACAACAAGCCCCCGCTGCAACATACTCCGCCTCGGCGGTTGAGAGAGCTACGAAATTTTATTTCCTAGAGGACCATGAAACAAGACAATTACCAAGAAGTTGACATGTCCCACTAGTACTCTTTCTATTTACTCTACAACCCGCATAGTCAGCATCCGAAAAACTCGTCATTGAAAAATCTCCGGTTTTCGGATATCAAAGACCCATTCCAATTGTGCCCTTAATATAACGAATGATGCGTTTTACCACAATAAGATGGGACTCTTTAGGACACGATTGGAATCTAGCACAAAGACACACACTAAACATGATGTCCGGCCTACTTGCCGTCAAATACAACAAACTTCCTATCATGCTTCTATATAACTTAATATCAACACATTTGAAATCACCTAGAGGGGGGGGGGTGAATAGGTGATGGCTATATGAATTATGGCAATAATGCGGAATTTAAAAATTAACTTAACAATTAGCACAATACACAAATTCTTGCAAGTAATAGACAATATAAAAGTGCAAGTAATAAAGAGATAGAGTTTAGAGAGATTTGATCAAACGCAAACACAAGGAGTTGTTTCCGAGGTTCGAGCCACGCTCTACGTCCCCGCCTTCACACTTGAAGGATTTCCACTATTGAGGATCCCACTGGATCAACAATACAAGGACACACTTGTCCGTCTCTCGTGATGCCGCAACACCACCTTGAGCACACTAGCTCGCCTTGAGGCCGATGCCTCTACAACTTCACTCAAGTAAGAAAAGAGTGATCAACACTTGATCACTTTACAAAAGCTCACTAATCACAATCCTAGAACCAAATATGTAGATGTAGATATATGGGATTGTGTAGTGCTAAACTAGAGAGAAAATCTTGTCTAAAAGGAAGAGCTTGGAAATCTTTAGAAATCTCTTGTAAAAATATTCTTGATGGCTCTAAAATTGTTTTGTAATAGTTGTCTCATCAATATGAGGTGACCCTCTATTTATAGGGGTCAAAAACAGCCTCACAAAATCGTTGGTACCAAATCCCAAAAGAGAAATCAGCCAGAAAAAATAGCTGTTGGATCTGTCAGAACTTTTGACAGAGTCCGGTCGACCGGGTCGGTCGACCGCCAACGGTCAAAAATGTGACCGTTGGGGTTCATCGGTCGACCGGGTCGGTCGACCGAAAACTCCTGTGAAAGCAAGTGTACATCGGTCGACCGGGTCGGTCGACTGATATAGATGTGCACAGTATTGTGCACATCGGTCGACCGGGCCGGTCGACCGGTTACTGTGAGTTCTGAAAAACAGAACTTCCAGAACCAGAAATCTTGGGTTTTTGGTTTTGGGTCTTGGGTAGGATTTTTGGAACTTGTAAAAACATAGAGTATGAGCATGTGTCATACTTCTATCATGTTAAAATAGTTTGATAAAAATCCTTTTGATAAAAACTTGTTTTTCCATAAAATGATTTTTCAAAACTATTGTTTTTCTAAAAATCTTATTTCCAAAATATGTTCTCTTTAGATCTAAGTTAGAAATGGAAATTGAAAATCTTTTTGAAGCCATGAACCTAACTACAAGGTGTGTGTGTGTGATAATCCCATAGCTCTACTTCTAATATCTAGCTTTGACAAAATATCTAAAATAAAAGTAAAAATACAACTCTTGTTTTTCTTTGTTGTCTTGGTCTTGTCTTGATCTTCATATCATCATCTTGATCCCAAAGCATCCTAGTTGTGCATAGCTTGGGAATCTTCATTTTTGCGGCGAACTCCAAATGTGTGAGTCTTTTAGCGGAGCCGTCAAAAACAACTTGTTAAATAACCTGAAATATTCTGAAACACAAATGTTAAATACATAACTAAATATGTTTTGTTATCATCAAAATAACTGGGATAATGGCCTTTGGGCCAACAATCTCCCCCTTTTTGATGATGGCAAAACATATGTAGTTATCACAAAATATTTTGGGTAGAGACTTCAAATGAAGCTCCCCCTCAACACATGCATATATAGGAAAACATATGTAAATGATAAACACCATATTTTCATGCCAACAAATAATACCAAATACTCATGTCATAGAATAGATGAAGGAAATGAGTTCATACATGACATAAATAAGAGATACATAAAAAACAAAAGATAACCATGTCCACAACACATACAAAAAAAATACATGTCCAAAGCAAAATAAAAATAAATACTACATGTCCCAACAACAAATACTACATGTCCAAATCCAAACACAAATACTACATGTCCAAATCCAAACACAAATAAAGTACACAAATAAAGTACTACAACACAAAATATCTCTCTCAAAATAACTCTCCCCCTTTTTGACATCATCAAAAGGGGAGGTCACTCCTCAGCACCATCATCACCGTCATCGCCGTCTCCGTCATCATCACCACCTTCCTCTGAAGAAGCAACCTCCTCTGGATCCATGCCATCGACTCTGGTGCGCGGTGGTGGAACAGAAGAGCGAGCTCTGGGAGGAAATGGAGGACCGGTGGCTGGGAGTCGACAAGCAGTCGGAGTCCGGTCAGGAACGAGCATGTCAAATTTTGAGAAAAGAGCCTGAAACTGAACATCCACGAATCTCATGGAGTCAGCAAAATATGACATGTCGTTTCGGACCTCCGCCCGAAAAGCAACATCCTGAATGGCACGAGCATCCAACTCCGCACGAATAGCTGCGTCGCGCTTCTCGACCCAGGCCTGGTGCGCCTCGATCTGAGAGCGGACCTCCGAAGAGAGAAGTGCCAGAACCTCTGGAGAAAAGGCAGGAGCTGAAGCAGAAGAAGATCCTGGTGCAGAAGATGAGCCAGGACCAGCAGGATGAAGAGGTGGTTGCACAGGAGCGTGTCTACGCAGCTGGGCTTCCATCATCTTCAGGACAACTCCATTGATGTTGGTAAGGGGATTGGAGGGACTTTCGGCAGAAAGATCAAAATCTAGAGCCCTAAGAAGATGGGTAATAAGCATGCCGTAGGGCAAGCTCCTACCCGCAGTTCGGATCTGATCAGAAGCCATATGAGAGGCTATGACTCTAGAAAAATTTACCTTAATGCCTTTAAGAAGGCAATAGATAATCAAGGGTACACAACCCCTAGCGTGGCTATACTCACCATGCTTGGGGACAATGTTGAAGAAAATAATCTTAGTAAGGACCTGAGCAGTGAGAGTGTATCTACTCACAACTTCGTTCCTCACTAGACCGGGGTTTTCATCCCCGTGGATCAAGGTAGAGGCAGTGAGCGCAGACTTACCGTCCGGGAATTCAAAGTCATGCAAATCATGGGAATACACATCTGCTCCACCAGTGGAGAGATGCAGAATCCTAGCAAATCGACCGATAGAAAGGTCGATGTCTCTACCTAAAACCCTAGATGTGATACGATTCCCATCGAATTCAAAATTAGCATAAAAGTAAGGAACAAGGGAGGTGTAGACTTGTTCCTTGATGGTCAAAAATTCCACTAAATTGTTGGACTGCAGGATATGTGGAATATTTAGGTGTTCAAAATCTTGGATGACAACGAATCTCCCTGAGTTAATGTTCCTCGTGGAGAGATGGGAATATCGATCAGCTGCAAGATCATTAAGGAAGGGTCGAACAGGTCTAGGAACTTGAGAAGAGGGTTGAGCAATACCCTTCCCTTTCTCAGTATGAGATCTTTTTGGCATGATGAATAAAAATTGGATTTTTAGGTGTAATCAAGTTTAAGGCACGATCTAGATGCTTAGAAACTTAGATTGATGACAATAGATAATAGATTCTAAAGCAAGAAATGAAAATTAGAGTCAAAATCGGATTTTTACCTTAACTGAGAAAATCCAAAACCCTAGACTGAAAATCTTGAAATTCTCCGAATCTGGTGGTTGGATGATCCTGAAATCGAAGATCTGAAAGTAGAATGAGGAAATTGAGATGGGTTTTAAATTGATTTGGGATCAGTTAAGAGTTTGGAGAGAAAGAAAATTTTTTTTGGAGAGGAGATGAGTGGGTTCGTCGGCTGAGTGAGAGAGAGAGAAAGAAAAAAGTGAAGAGAAAAGACAGTTATAGGGCAAAATACGACGATCGGTCGACCGGGTCGGTCGACCGAAACAACCCGAGAGCTCTGTAAATATAGAGCGGTCGACCGGGTCGGTCGACCGATTTAACCCGAGAGCTCTGCAGGCAAGATCGGTCGACCGGGACACATAGTCGGTCGACCGATAACAGAAAAGAAATAAAAATTTCTTCTCAGGCAGAGTCGGTCGACCGGGGCTTTATAGGTCGGTCGACCGGCTTTGCCTGAAATCTGTTAACAGCCCAAAAAATTTTTTTAAAGAAATTTGTAGTTAAAATAGGTATGATATATAAACATATAGGAATACACCAACAGGTTTTAAATCTTCATTAAGTTATTACAACATCAAAATTCATGCAATCCCTTTTTAATTTTAATTTTCATATTTAAACAAAGATTTTAAAGATGTTGAAGCCGAATACCCAGTGACGGGTTCTGAACTTCATCCTCTTGATTCCTCTTGAATGAGTTGAGGTGCGCAATTGCCATCTTTAAGGTGTTTGTTTAAAATAGGAAATTTTACAATTGTTTATTTTTATTTATGAAAATAATGTGTATATGTATATAAGTATATAAACTATACATGTGGACATTCATTAAACAAGGCATGAAACAAAAAAAAAGATATAGAAGTTAACACAAGGCACATATACAACTGTATGCGCCGGAAAAAGAAAGAGGGAATTGCTGTAAAGATTTCTTTGAATCAGATGAAAAGATTACAACAAGACTTTTCCTTCCAGTTACAAGGGAGGGAGGATGTTGAAGCTTGAATCCCCCCTTTGTTTAATGCTGGGTTCTTCGTGTGGCGGTGGAGAGTGAATCTTGTTCTCCGTTGACCAGATGACCGTCCTGGACCGTCGGGGGTCTTCTCTTCGGTCGGTAGAAAGAGTAACTCAGCTCCGTCTACCAAAACTCTCAAAGAGGAGGTAGGCGAAGAGCGGCTAGTACTCAGTAAGCTCGCTGAAGAGTCTCCTCCCTCTGTCTATTGTTGAAGTCGTGCTTCCCTCTTGATGATCCTCTTGCCTGGATTCGATCGATCTTGATGATGCCTTGACCTTCTTAATTCTCGACCTTTCCAAAGCTTCGATCCCCTCTTCATAGCAAACAAGGCTATTTATAGGGGTCTCAGGGGGTGAAGGTGCCTCCTGAAAACGCTCCCGAATGAGGGGCCACTACCCGCTACATGCGCGGTGACTGGCCCCGCAATCAGGGCAGTTACAACTGAGACGCGGGCGTTGAGCCAAACGCGCCTTGAAGTTTGAGACGCGGGCGTCGAGCCAAACGCGCCCTTAAGTTGAGACGCGGGCGTCGAGCCAACGCGCCTTAATGCTGAGACGCGGGCTTCGGGCCTTCACGTCTGGACGCTGAGGCGCGGGCGTCGGGCCGACGCGCCTTGATGCTGAGACGCGGGCTTCGGGCCGACGCGTCTGGACATTGAGACGCGGGTGTAGAGCCAACGCGTCTTAATGCTGAGACGCGGGCATCGATTCCTCGCGTCTAGAGCTTGAGACTCTGCTTCCTTAATGGCTTGTCTGTTAGTCATTTTTAGACAGCCTACAGAACCCCCTCCAAAGTTTCTGATATTCCGCAGTTGAATGGGACGGATTTCGGAATACTTTGGATCTTAGCCGTGTTCGCCTTTATGACTGGACTGTTGATGCTTCGGGCTTGATCTTATCTGGAATTGGTCTTCGTGAGTGTACTGTTGAACTCTTTGAAGCCGTCAGAGTTGATCGTGTTGAGTGTCTAGATACACAGTCTAGACCTCCCCGATTGCTTTTAGTCTGTCACGGGTGCGCTTTTGGCCGGGAGTGGTTGGTTGTCTGTTTGCGTCAGTGTACTGTTGAACTGACTTGCAGAAGCAGGAGACTGGACGCAGGTTCTCTTTTGAAAAAGCAGAGACTGCTTTAAAGACGCGACTTCCATGGGGTAGACGCGATGTTTGGCCCGTTTGAGGGGACGCAGACTTTGGAGAGACGCATCTCTTGAAATGCAGACGCGATTTTCTGGGTGCATTTATGATGATGCTGACGGGGCATGTCCACCGAAGAGCCGCGTACTTTGGGGCGCGCACCTGTGCCATGTCATGATTACGCCGCCAGCTGGCCTGGGGAAACGGCGAGATTTCGCCTTTTGGCGCGCGGATCTCCCGGTTCATTAAATGAACTGCTCCACATGTCAACTTCTGACTTGTGGCGGGGTCGCGACGCATGATCTTCCCTGTTCAAACAATGATTTGGCTCCACGCGTCAGGCAGCGATTCGCTGCAGCGTTTATTGGGCCAAACGCTGCGTATCTTCGCGAATCTCTGTGCCTATAAAAGGCAACAGTTAGAGAGACGCATCTTCTTCTCCGAACGCATTTGCTGAGAAAAGAGAGCTTCCCTCCTCTTGTTTGTTCATCTGTCCATCTTCGAACTCGGATTTCTGAACATCGATGGCTCCCAAGACGAAACCGACTGCATCATCCTCAAGGGCGACCGTCGCCGAGGCTGAGAGAGATGCTTCCTCTGCGCAGGAGGGTGTTTTCCGAGGTAAAAATGCGCCTTCGGCGTGGGTTCCGCCATTAAAACATGTTCATAGAACCCTAAGAACCTTTAACACAAGATCGTGTTTGATTCTCGGACGCTGTCCTTGAGATGATAACCGGGGCGCGGGCCTGATGATCCGACGCTGGTGAACTCTGCACTCTGGATCCTTCACTTAGAATATTTCTAATTGTGAAGGTCTCTGGACGCGATTTGCAGAACGCGGATTTGATCCATGCGTTCTGTGCCGCGTTTTGTGCCATCAGGCGCCGATTTGATGAATCTGGCGTCTGAGTCCAAGCACTTTGAAATTTCACAAGTCTTGGTTTGCAGAACGCGGATTTGATCCTTGCGTTCTGTGTCTTCAACCGCCGATTTTGTAGAATCTGGCGTTTGAGTCCAAGTACTTAGAATTTTCATAAGTCTTGGTTTGCAGAACGCGGCTTTGCAGGTCTGGACGCGGATTCGAAAAATTCCTGCGTCCAGTATCTCTTCTGCGTTTTGGTGCAAGTTCGCAGGTCTGGACGCGGATGATAACTCCTGCGTCCAGTGTCTCGGCTGCGTTTTGAATTATGAACACTTAGCGTCTTCCCTTATTTTTGGCAAAGTATCTGACCAAGTGTCTTTTTCTTTTGCAGTGCCGCATGTTTCAGGTTCACTTGCCAAGATGCACCATTTTGGACGCGTGGGTGGTGCCGACCACCGTCTGACTTTTGCACTGCGAAGGACCATACCTGTGACTGCTGACAGGTCGCCAGTTCGCAGGGAAATGATTGCCCATGTTAATGAGAGGACTTCTCGGGTGCTCATGACCGATGCAGTCTTCGCAACGGATACCCACATCAAGCTGGAGAAGCCTGCTTTCTTCTTTGGAGATCATGTCAGCGACGGTGGCAAACCAATGTATGACGGGAATTACAGGTGGCTCCGTCAGATAGGGGAGAGGAGATACTTCCTTCCAGCCATGGAGAGGATGCTCCCGTTGTCTTATCTCCAACATCTGTCCGTCCTTCGGAAGATGAAGTGGGACGTGTCCCAGGATATCTCTGAGATTACCCTTGGTAATTTCAAATCCCAGAACGTATACCGTCATGATTGCCATGACCGGGCGGTCCTCGGCTTGTTTCCCGGGTCACGCAAGTCTGAGCTTCCAGTCGGAGAGATCCCGCAGCTTGCCACCACCTTCCTCAATTCGTTCATAGAAGCAGAGGGTGATTATCCGGCCAAGTTCCGTTTGCCAGGATGGGTCCACTCCACGGAGAATTCTTGGTGGGGCAGGATGGTGGGTTTCGCCCTCTCCGATCTTGGAGATCTGCTTGAGCACGTGGGATTATACTCAGCAGTCAGGGCCGTACAATGGGGCATCCCAATGAGCTCTCACAACTTCTTCGGGATCTTGGAGCGCTACAACCCTCAGACGGGGACATTCTTTACCCCGGTTGGAGAAATGGGCCTTGCACTGCATGAGTTGCATGAGGTCTCGGGGCTGGTGATGGGGGAGTTCCCTTATGAAGAATATGTCCCGACTGCTAGGGAGCTTGACCTTATAAAGAAGGATTCCCCTGAGGTGTACGAGACCTATTGGGAAGTGATGTGCTACTTCCATATTTGTGGTCAGGTAACCGATTGGAGGACGCATGGAGTTAGGCATCTATCCTGGGCCAATTACTTATTCAGCAACGTCAGCAAGAAGGATCATTCGATAACTCGACTGGCTCCCCTCTCTGAACAGGGAGTTGACGACATGGTCGCACAAGCTTCTGAGGGCTTTTACACCACTGGGTCGAACGAGGACGGCTTCGAACCTGATACGCTTTTCGAAAGCTATCATCATCGGGCCCGGGCTTCTATCTCTAGTCGAGCGCTGTTGGCAGGCTTCTTGATGCTGTGGTTGAAGCGTTGTGTGGTACCTACACGGCCACATGAAGTCATTATTGCCGACGTGGTGTACCCAGCAGTGCTCCTGGCCCATGGCCGTCCTATAGCCCTTCTTCCGGCCGTGGCGGCTGGCATTCAGAGCGGGTTGCGGGCGTTAGCCAAGAGACTATGCGAGGCTCCAAGGACTGTCGACTCTCAAGGCAAGCCGTATGTTGACTCAGAGGGAAACCCGACGGCAAGGCGCCCCAACCCCCGAATCGAGTTGCCTTACACGTTTCTCATGGCCTGGTACGTGATGCATTGCCCTTCTTTGATGACAACGGCGCGTGGGAGTACGAGTCCTGTCCCTTTTGTGAGGCGGTTGGAAAACTCGGATTGGAGTGACACCTATATATATTATATTCGGAGACGTCTCTCAAATGCCGCCAATTACCAGCTCAACCGCTGCTTCGCTGGGATTCCTGGTGCATCTTTTGGTGAGCAATTCACTGATTCTATAGGTCGGGATGACCTCACCCAACTGTCCGCGGGAGTCTTCCGATGGTTGATCAACATACGACCAGGATACGTATTGTTTCGCCAAGGGACTTCCTGCATAATCGAGGCATATGTGCCAAGTCGTTTTGCCCGACAGTTTGGCTATGCTCAGCTTTATGTCGGCAATCCGAATACACAACTTGCCTTCAATGGGAATTTGTGCGAAGGTGCTCGAGCCTGGTACTATAGCGTGGCTGGGGGGACAGAGGCAACTTTCCGTTTGCCCGTCGAGGAGCCGAAGAACCTTACCAGCTTCGCTTTCTGCACCTGGTATTCTCGGGTAAACCAGTCACCGGATTTTGCCCCCGGGTATACGGGTATTGAGGGCATTAATGCCTATCTCAAAACACAGTCGGAGTCTGGCAAATGCTCGCACATGATCACCCAGTATTTAAAGGTCCAGAAAGAGCTGGAGAGAGCATCTCAGAGAGAAGCTGAGGGAGGCTCAAGAGAGGAGCTCCGAGTAACCCGGAGTAGAACCAAGCTAGGGCCACAGGAGGGGCCCTCTACCGCCAAGGCTCAAGAATTGGTGAGTAAGCGCCGTCGGGGTCCCACTTCAACTGCTGGTCCTGTTTCGAAGAGGGCTCGGAGGGACTTAGCAACGGAAGTCTCTCCCTCAGAAGACATTTCTGCTGGAGTTGAGGACTGTCCTGAAGACCTCTTTGTCATGGTTGAGGAACCGCCAGAGGATAGAGATCTCCCCAGTTTAATCCGTGCTCCTAGGTCGCACAGAGGGACCTGTAAGATTGCGGAAGAGGGGGAATTGGTTGACAAACCCACTATAGCTGACGAGGAAGAACAGCTCGTGGGAGGGAATGTTCAGATTCCAGGGTTCTCAGCTCGGCCCGAGCCTTCTTCTGCTCGTGAAGGGAGAGACAAGGCACAGCGGTCAGGGCCTCCTAGCGTCTTCATTTCCAGCGCTCGGATAATCGACCTTAGTCCTACCACTGGGGTGATTGGTGGCAAGGCCCCGGTCACCGAGGACCTTTGCGTTGAACTGTCGTCTTCCGCGTCTGATACGGAAAGCGACTTTGAAGATAAAGTCGACTACGGCCATGAACCCGCTTTTCCTGATCCGAGTAAGTTCTCACACATCTCGGAGGAGAAAATATACGGGGGCGAATCATCGACTGCGTTACCGCTGGCGATAATCCCTGCTGAAGGTACAACTTCCTCGCATGTCGAGGCGATGGAAACAGAGTTGACCCAGCCCAAGGGGATTGAGGCTTCGGCCGCTAAGATAACCTCGGAGGGGGTAGCTGTCGAGGTTGGGGAGCCTTCCGTTTTGCAAGCGACCACCGAGGCTGAGGAAGTTCTTACTCGGCCGGGCGAAGAGATTACCGCTGGAGCTGGGGATACTTCCACTTTGTCAGGAGAGGAAGCAACCGCTGAGGCTGAGGAGATTCGGGTGGAGAGTCCGACTATCAGTACCCGCCCAGCTCAATTCCCTGTGGAGGTTCCTGAGGAGGTTGTACCTACTACTCCCTCATTGGTCGTGGAGGCTCCTGCAGAGGTAATGCCTCTGGAAGCGTCAGTGGGCAGTCTTGCTCTTGTCGTATCGACGGCCGGCACAGTTCTTGCGCGAGAAGACCCGCCCTATATCCCTTATCCCGTGACAGAAAAAGGGTCGGGAAGCTTCTTAGGTGGTGAAGACATGGGGGAGTTGGCACGTCAGATGGTGCAACAATTCTTCACCTCGATGGGATCATGTATTGATCTCATCTTCCGTGGACACAGCACCTTCCAGTTCGCCCAGAGGCTTCTTGAAAATATGGCCGTGAGCGTCGAATTGGCGGGAGGCCCTTCACTTGCCAGGGCATGCCTGTGGGTGGTAGAGCAACTTGGAGATAACCTGCGGGAGCTGGAATCTTTGGAAGATGCTGGCTCTTTTGATGAAGCCCAGGCCACCTTGACTAGGCTCCTAGCTGATCAGGAACGGGAGCGACAGGAGGCGGAGGCACAAATCGCTGCCGAGATCCGCGACCTTGAATATTCCAAGGCTGAATTTCAGAAATTAGCCGGAGATTCGAGGGAATCTGAGCTTAGTGTGCAGAGCACGGAGCAAGTCATCCTCAGAACTCGGGATATTATCGCCAAGGCGGAAGCTGTTCTTGCGCTAAATGAGGAGAAACTTGTCACCCTCAAAAAGGAGCTAGAGGAGCAACGAGCTGCTACGGTGCGATCTGAAGAGAGTCTGTCTCTGCAATCTTCCAGGGTAGAATCTCTGCGGATGCAGCTGGCTGCCAGAAGTTTCTTATCTGAGGCGGAGCTGCGGGACCGGGCTATCATGGAGGCTGAGAGGACGCGCCAGCATGAGATTCACCGCCTTAGGGAACAAATCCGTTCCTTGGCGAACCAGGACATTTAGCCTTCTTTTCTTTTTTCTTTTTGTAAAGAAAAGGGACACTCTATTTATTAAGAGTGTTTGTATCCACTTCTATCATTTTTTGATATAATAGAAGTTTTCTTTAAAGCTTTTGTCCCAATTTCTTTGTCCTGTTGTGGATGAGTCCAACTCTTGATCACTAGTCGTGATTACTGAACTTAGGTAGGACTAAGTTCTTTTAATGAGACGCGGTCTTGGCGAGACGCGGCATTAATCCCATAGAATGAGACGTGGCATCAATCTATGGGGACTTAGATTTCACCAAGTCTTTTTGACGAGACGCAGCGTCGATCACAGGGTGAGACGCGGTCGTCAGTCTACCGGAACTTAGATTTTACTAAGTCCTTTTACTGAGACGCAGCGTCAATCATACAGTGAGACGCGGTCATCATTTCATAAGAACTTAGATTCTACTAAGTCCTTTTGATGAGACGCGTCGTCAATCACAAATCGGAACGCGGTCTTCTTGATGAGATGCGGCGTCAATCAAAAGATGAGACGCGGCATTGATCCGTAAAGTAAGACGCGGCTGTCAGTCCCTGGGGTGAGACGCAGCGTCAATCACAAGGTGAGACGCAGCTCTGAATAACGCAAATCTGTCTTGCGCGGATCGGGCAGACGCAAGAGATGCAGCCTTGTCTGCTGAAGGGACGCGGCTTTCCCATCTGCGTCTAATGTGATCTGACTCAAAAGATTTTAGGAGATCTTTGCTCGTCAGGTCTTCACTGTCGATTGGGATTCCGAGTCATCCGTTGATTCCCAAGGCAGTTATCCACGCGTCAACTCCTCATTGGACTCAGGAGTTACTGCCCTTAAATGCAAAACCGACGCGGGCGGTTGAAAACCGGCGCTTGCGACGGTTTCCAAAGCGGCGTTCCACGCGTCAATCCTTCACTGGGCTTTGACAATCGTGCGTGACGGTTCCAATTAACGCCCCATTAATGGCAGTTATTAGGGCCTGCCTATAAATAGGGTGCGCTCCCCTTCTATAATCCAAGCTTGGATTATTTCTCTTTGGATTGCTCTGAGAAGTCCCACCTTCTTCAGAAAAGAGTTTCTTGATAGGGATTCCGTCTCCATGGATGAAGGTAATTCCGAGGATGAAGATGACCCAGAGCTCTCACGCTTCGGTTTGGTCTCTTCAAGAAGAACCCCCTCTCGGATCATCTTGGACGCCTGCGTTTGGGTGCAGAGAGGCCAACTCTGGCCAGAGGTCTCTGCTGGTATGTCCCCCGATGATGTGTATAGCCTGAACTTTGGCATAACCATCTGAATGAAGTCCCGGTGCATTCCTTCTCTGGAATTTGTGCCAGTGACTTGACTTCTCTGAACGCGGGCGCTTGACGCTGGCTTTGCCCATCGCGTTTCATTGCCTTGGCGTGTTTCAGACCTGAATCTTGCAACTCTTGTTCACTCAACAGAGAGATGGCAATTTTCGGCGTTCTGAAATTCTTTGCGTCTGGGGCATTAGGCGCGGGTACAAACTGAGGCCGCGTTTGAATCCTATGCGTGGCGCAGTTTGACTCGCGTCTGTTTGACTGTGCGGGTCATTCTCGCGTCTGAAGTCTTGAATGGCTGCCGCGTTCTGTTACTCAGTTTCCTTTATAAAAATGTACTGAGTTCCAGATTTTCTGACTCTCTTGCTTATTCTTTGCAGGTAGGCTTGCTCGTCCTTTTTCAGGTTTGCTGGGCCCCAGAAAGAATATACCGGCTGGCGAACTTGCTCCACGTTCGTTTGTGAGAGATTAAATTATGGTCCTCGTCGTTTGTGAGAGATTAAATTATATCTCTGACGAGGACCCAACCCTCGCTAAGGTCTCTTCAGATCTTCAGCACTGATCATGTCTGATGGCAAGAGATGGTCAGGGTATGCATGACGGCGATGAGGTTCCGGCGGTTGCGGTGGCGGAGGGATCCTCTTCCTCTCCCTACTCCAGAAGTGACATCGAGGACAGTCGATGTCCTTTGGATGCTGGGGAAAGGGATGGTGATGAAATGGAGGGTTGCAGGGCTTCCGGCTGCCACCCGCCCTCAAGAACACCACTGCTCCTGGCTTTAGTCAGCTAGGGCGCTTTCGACTTTTGCGTCATTGCCATGGCGCAATCGGCTCCAATTGTACACCTGGGATCAGATGCGGTTTCAAGGAGTGAGTACGGCCTCTGAGAGAGAGAGGGACTTCTTTGTACTCCTTAATTGTAACACTCAATCTTATTGTATAAGAGAGCGTTTTGTATCACTTTCATATGTTTGGATATATAAATAAAAGTGACACTTTCCTTTTTACTTCTTTTGTCTCGAACTTTTTGCCTTTAGTTGGACATGTAGAAGCAAGGAATCTTTTGACCTCATCAAAATTATGACAGTAATCTTAACAAGTCAAAAAGTTATGAGGAAAGATCCTGTTTCAGGAACCTTCATGATACTGTCAGAGGTGCAATGTTAACTTGACAGAAAATGGAATGATTTTTGGTGGACCTGTCACTTTATAAAAGAAAGTGACAAGTGGAGTGTGTACCCCCAGAGAAGGTGAACTTTTATCAAGGATTTGGGATTAACTTGATTTAAGATCAGCTGGGGATTTTGATGGAAGCATTGTTTATCGGTGTAATGTTAACCAACAATGCCTCCAAAATGAATTTGATACTCGGTTGGGGAGAATATCAAATGAAACTAGACTCGTGGGGAATCTAGTAAGATTTTTACCGTTAGAGGTGTGATATTAACTTAACGGTTTAGAAGTAGTCTTGTCAGAAGTGTAATGTTAACTTGACAAGGACGTGAGTTAGAGGTGTGATATTAACCTAACTCATCAGCATCTCAGTTTTATTTGGGAAAACTGAGGGTGTCACTGTCATAGGTGTGATGTTTAACTTAACAGTGATAGTAATGCTAGAGGTGTAATGTTGAACTTGGCATTAGTCGTCTCGGCTTAAAGAAGTCGAGGAAAGGTCATAGCCATAGGTGTATTGTTGAACTTAGCAATGACTCGGATGCTAGAAGTGTAGTGTTAACTTGGCATCGTCCGTCTCGGCTTGGACAAGGAAGTCGAGGAAAGGTCATAGCCATAGGTGTATTGTTGAACTTAGCAATGACTCGGATGCTAGAAGTGTAGTGTTAACTTGGCATCGTCCATTTCAGCTTCGATATGGAAGTCTGAAGAAAGGTGACTGTCAGAGGTGTGATATTAACTTGACAGACACTCGATGTACCGCTTAGAGGTGTAATGTTAACTTAAACAGTAGTTTGTCAGAGGTGTGATATTAACTTGACAAGAATTTGCTTGCGATAGGAGTAATTTGAGGACCTGTCATTCTATTGATGAGAATTGACAAGTAGAATTTGAAGTGCCAGAGGTATAGTGTTAACTTGGCAAATTTGAGAGTTTGTTACTCTATGCAGAGTTAACAAGCAAGGTTTGTACTCGACGAGGAGTATTCATTACCAGAGGTATAGTGTTAACATAGTAATGATTGCATTTTGTGGTCCTACCATTCTATGGATGAGAATTGGTAAGGGATTTTTGGAGGGAAGAGTGGAATCAAGTCCACTTAGGATTTTTAGCAAACCCTCAGCTATCAACAGATTTGAGGTGCCTTTACCAACTACCGTTTGAGTTGGGCTAGCCATGCTATTCCCCTCAGCATGATAAGTTGTCGAGGACTTATGTTGGGCTTAAAAGCCAACATTTTCCTCTATCCTTAGCCGTCGGAGGCGTTGGATGTTTTTGATCAGAGGTGTATTTTTTAACTTGATCGGCAGGATTTTTAGCAAACCCTCAGCTATCAACGGATTTGAGGTGCCTTTACCAACTACCGTTTGGGTTGGGCTAGCCATGCTATTCCCCTCAGCATGATAAGTTGTCGAAGACTTATGTTGGGCTTAAAAGCCAACATTTTCCTCTATCCTTAGCCGTCGGAGGCGTTGGATGTTTTTGATCAGAGGTGTATTTTTAACTTGATCGGTGGAAGAATGCCATCTAGGGATAGTATTTCTTCAGGAATTTGCCATTGATTGGCATCATGAGTGTATCGCCATTTGAGGTTATGAGGCGATACGATCCATTTGAGTAGACTGACTCTACTACAAACGGTCCTTCCCATTTGGGTTGGAATTTTCCTTTCGTCTTGTGCGTCATGACCATGGGTCTTCGGACGGCTAAGACGAGGTCGCCCTTCTTGAAAGTTCGCGATTTGACT
Source organism: Agave tequilana (assembly GCA_038442645.1). Classification (NCBI taxonomy): domain Eukaryota; kingdom Viridiplantae; phylum Streptophyta; class Magnoliopsida; order Asparagales; family Asparagaceae; genus Agave; species Agave tequilana. The sequence goes on along the minus strand of JAVJIF010004299.1, from coordinate 109,342 downwards.
TTCTTGTTGAAGGCTCTGGTGATACGAGCTTGATAAAGCTCGATTTGTTGTTGGGCCTGCAGACGCTTGTCGTCCAAGGCTTCCAATTCTTGGAGTCGCTGTCGATGCTTCTCCTCTGTTGTCATCTCCGCTGTCAAGGCGACGCGAAGAGATGGAATTTGGATTTCCAGTGGAAGGACGGCTTCGCATCCGTACACCAAGGAAAATGGCGTGGCTTTAGTTGGGGTTCGCACAGTCGTGCGGTAGGCCCATAAGCATTCGCCCAACTTATCGTCCCAGTCTCGTTGACTTTTCGAGACGAATTTCTTGAGAAGCTTGCCAATAGTCTTATTGAAAGCTTCTGCGAGGCCGTTAGCGGGCGGATAGTATGCCGTTGATGACACACTCTGGATTCTGAACTTGGCGCAGAATCTCTGAAAAGCCTGGCTGATGAACTGGGGTCCATTGTCATGGACAATCCGCCGAGGCACACCGAACCGGTAAATAACGTGATGTTTCATGAACTTGATCACGTTAGATGATTTTACCTCCTTCAAAGGGATAGCTTCGGCCCACTTTGAGAAGTAATCGGTTATCGCTAGGATGAACCGATGTCCCTTTGATGATGGTGGGCTGATAGGACCAACCACGTCCATCCCCCACATTTCGAACGGCCAGGTAGAGGTCGTAGAGTGGAGGTATCCTGGTGCTTGATGGATGAAATCGCCATGTATTTGACAGGCGTGACATCTTTTGGCATAGGCAACAGCATCGGCAACCATCTTGGGCCAGTAGTAACCCAATCTTTGGAGTCGGTTTGCCAGCTTCGGGCCAGGTTGATGAGCTCCACACGTACCATCGTGGGCTTCTTTCAACACTTCGTGGGCTTCTTTTGATGAGAGGCACCGGAGCAGGATCCCGTCATGCGATCTACGATACAATGTTCGCGAAATCGCATTGTAGTAGAATTTGGAGGCTTTCCTTCGGATGGCAGCCGCCTCCCTGGTGTCTTCGGGCAAGATGCCGTATAAGACAAAATCAATGTAGGGGAATCGCCAGTCTTTAAGCTCTGGATCGGTCGACACTTCAAGTGTTTCCTTACCGCGACGATCTCCCGTTGACCTCTGGTAGTCTCCGAGGGGACTTTTTGGGCAGTATAGGTCGTGGCTATAGACGAATACCTTCTCCATTGCTCCAGCTGGAAGAGCTAAGGAGGCAGCAAGGGATGCAAGTGCATCTGCATGCGCATTTTGCTTGCGCGGTACATGGTCGATGTAGAAGTTTGAAAACCTCTCGGCCATGTGGATTGTCGCGTTGTAGTAGGGTACTAGATCTTCATGCCTGACCTCATACTCTCCGCGAACTTGGCTGACGATGAGTTTGGAGTCACCGTACGCCTCGAGATTTTTAACGCCAATCTCATCGGCGAATTGCATCCCAATCAAAAGAGCGTTGTATTCCGCCACATTGTTGGAGCAAGGCTCGGTTAGCGAGACAGCTCGGGGAATCACATAATCTTGTGGGGAGACGAGTACTACTCCTACCCCCGCAACTGTGTGTCCCTTAGGGCTTGTTCTTGATGCACCATCGAAGAAAAGTTGCCATACTTGTCCTTCGAACAATGTCTGGGTTAGGCAGGCTTCGGCGACCTCGTCTGGGAGATCCTCGTAGAGTTTAGCTGCCCTCGGATCTGGGTGTTCGGCTAAGAAGTCCGCCACCGCTTGTCCTTTAATGGCTTTTTGGGGTAGGAAGTGCATCTCATATTGAGAGAGCAATATAGCCCATTTCGCCAGTCGGCCGTTCAATGATGAAGGCTTTGTCATGAGTAACCTCAGGGGGTTGACTTTGGATATGACATTTATGGTTTGGCCCACCAGATAGTGTCGCATTTTCTGAATAGCGAACACCAGTGCCAAACATTCCTTCTCGATCGGGTTGTACCGATGTTCGGCTCCGATCATCGTTCTACTTAGGTAGTAGATTGCTTGTTCTCGCCCTTGGTCATCATTCTGAGCTAGTAGAGCTCCCAAAGAATGATCCATTGATCGGACGTACACCAGGAAAGGCTTTCCGGATACCGGAGCTGCAAGGACTGGTGGTAGGGTGAGGTATCGTTTGATCTCCTCAAATGCTTGCTGGCAAGCGTCGTCCCAAATGAACGAAACGCCCTTCTTCATCAGCTTAGCGAAGGGTTGGCATCTCCCGGAGAGATTTGAGATGAATCTGCGGATGTATGCCAATCGTCCTTGCAATCCTCTGAGCTCCTTGAGGCTTCTGGGGGGTTGCATCTCTTGGATAGCACGGACTTTCTCCGGATCCAAATGGATTCCTGTGGAAGTCACAACAAACCCTAGGAATTTGCCACTGGCTACCCCCAGGAAGGACTTGGTGGGGTTCATCTTCAATTGATGAGCCCGCATGATGTCGAAGACCACCTTCAGATCAGCTATGTGATCTCCTTTAATGCGACTTTTCACCGCGATGTCGTCGACATAACATTCCACCGTTTTGCGTATCTGCTGATGGAAAATGGCATTCATGGCCCTTTGGTAGGTTGCCCCCGCATTCTTTAGACCGAAGGGCATGACGGTGTAGCAATATACCCCTAGAGGTGTCCTGAAGGAGGTGTGCTTTTCGTCATCGGGATACATCTTGATTTGATTGTATCCTGAGAACCCGTCCATAAAGGACATTCGCTCAAATCCACAAGTATTGTCAATCATGACATCCGTGATTGGCAATGGGAATTCGTCTTTGGGGCAGGCCTCGTTTAGATCGCGGAAGTCGATGCAGATCCGGATCTTCCCGTTCTTCTTGGCAACGGGTACGATGTTGGCTACCCAATCGGGATGCTGTTCCTCCCTGATAAAGCCAGAGTCAATAAGCTTCCTGACTTCTGATTGGATTGCCTCCATTATTTCGGGACGGAACCGTCGCTGCTGTTGTTTGACAGGTTTTACATCCGGATTGATGTTGAGGCGGTGCATAGCCACTTGAGGATCAAGTCCAGGCATGTCCTCGTAATTCCAGGCGAAGACGTCTATATACTCTTGTACAAGAGATATAAGATCCTTCTTCTCCGAAGGTGACAGGCCGTCACTTATGAAGATGGGTTTAGGATTGGCTTCATCTCCTAGGTTGACTTGAACAACCTTGTCTTCTGTGGGTGGTTCACGCTGTTCAAAGCGGATATCCCAAAGAGCATTCAAATGTTTGATCCAAGGATCTGTATCAGATTGGATCATTTCTTCATCTTCATCCTCCAGATGGCTTGTCGAAACCATGTTTACTGAAAGCCCTTTGAAGATGTTGCCGACACTGACATCTGATTCCCACGACGACGTGTCTGATGAGCAGTCATGACTTGACAGTCTCTCCGAATCAGAGGCTGATGGCACTGGAGTTGATATATAGCCCAACCCCCGGCGCGTCTGATGATAGTAATCAGGGGTTTTCCCTTTCGGTACAAAGGATCGAAGCAGTGTTCTTCTTCCTTTTCCGAAGTTCAACCCAGGCCTGTTGGTTAGATCATACCCCATGCGCTTCATCATCTTGAGCGCTTTCGGTTCATAATGATCGAACTGAGGGGATTCATCCTCACCTTCCGATTCTTCGTGGGGCATTGGTTCAGACGCGATTCGCCCAAAAAGTATTGGTCTTTGGCCTTTTCGTCTGGCTGGAACCATGAATACAGACTCTTGCGCGTCTCCATTATCCTGGTACGTCCCGAAGGATGATTTTATTGGTACATGCAATGATGTCAAAGCATCCATTGCCGACCAGACATCCTCATCTACGTCGGTACTAGTATCCGACGGTATTGAATCAGACTCACACGCAGGGAAATACGCGAAATCTAAATCTTCATTAATATACCAACCGCCTGCATCGTCGGTGGTATCAACATCGAGCTTATTAGTGCTCTTTACAAGTGGTTCCAACTCCCACAGGCACTCTTCTTTCTCCGGCTCAATGTCAGCTTCATTACCAGAGTCTGGCTCCTCTGGTTGTGGGGTTTCATTAGTCTCCTCCGGATCCTGATATAAGAGGGAGTCCGTGAAATAATTTTCAACCCCTTTAAACGGATGCCTTTCGGCAATCAACGTTCGGACCTGTCCACTCTCGTCAATGTATTTCATGACTTGGTGGAGAGTAGAGGGAACGATGGAATTGCGGTGAATCCATGGTCGTCCCAGCAACAGGTTGTAGGAAGTGTCCGCGTCAATGACGTAACACGTCACTTCCGACTTGAGGCTCCCGATCTGGCATTTGAGCTTGATCTTCCCCATCGGGCGGGAGCTGTTGGCATTGAACCCGTAAATAGTCGTCTGGGTAGGGCTCAGACGATGGGTAGGAATGCCTAGAAACTGCATAACCCGGCGAGGTATGATGCTTAGCGCAGACCCTGGGTCTACCTGGATGCGGTTCACCTCGGATGACCCAATATACCCTGTGAAGTATAGGGGTCGGTCATGCTTCCCTTTAACCTGCATGTCATCTGTTGTGAAGGTGATGCAGGGAGCATTTGGGGAGGTGTGGAGGCAATCCTCTACATCTTCCTCCCTTGGCACGCGGGTCATAAAGACCTCAGCATTTGCCAAAGCTTCTTGTAGAGCCTCTCTGGTTGACTTTGATAGCCTCAGGAGCTCATACAAGGTAATGCGTGCCGGGATGTTGGCTAATTGAGCCAAGACATCAAAACTGTAAGGTGTCGAGGATCCTTCCGTTACACCTTTCGCAAGAACTCGAGAAAACCGAGTTTCTTTCTGTTTCTCCCCAGGCTGTTTAGAGGAGGGCTTTGCTGGCTCTGCAGCTGGTTGTGGAGGAGCTACTGCTGTCTCGCCATACTGTTTCAGGTATGCCTGCCCCGAACGGGTTCCTGCCGTTGGTGGGTTGGGTTCCGCGGCCAGGACTATTGTCTCCTCTTCCGAGTCAGTCAGCGAGGGAACATCAGTATCCGCTTCTCGGGAGGAAGCGCATATCACATGGCAAGATGAAGCCTTCCCTTTGCCTTTGGACTTCCTGTTGGTCACAGTCGTCCATTGTTGCTCGTCGACGAGGTCAGGGTGGACCCACATGATTTCCCCTCGAGGTGTAGGGACGGGTACCAAGCCTTTCTCCCGCTGCTGATGAGGGTCTGTGTTGACCACCCTCAGTTCTCCTTTCGGGACAGAGATCACCCCCACGGGTGTCGGGGGTCGTGTCCCAAACTGGAGAATCGACGTCATGTTGGCCGTCATCTTCTTCTGCTCCGGTCGGAGTTTTAATACCTCCGCGTCAATCAGAGCTTGAAGGATGTCCTTAAAGACGTAGCAGCTTTTGGTAGGATGTCCGAGCATCCTGTGGTATAAGCAGTAGGTGGGATTGTCGGTCTTGCCGACTTCCTCCGGGCGCCTAATTTCAGGGAGTTTCAGTCGATTGCTCTTGTTGAGTAACTTGAAGAGCGAGTCGACGTGTTCCTCCTTGAAGGAATACTGTTTGTTGGCGCGAGGTTGGCTAGAAGAGCCACTCGCTCTGCCTGGTAGAGGCTTGGAGGGAGATTTGGTCTCTGTCGCCAAGTTATCCTTCCGTTTGGTTTGGAGGGATGTGTCTGGTGCACGCCTTGTCGACCTCTCTGGCCTGGGCTTGCCTTCTTCCGCTCTGACGCGGGCGACAATCTCCTCAGCCTGTTCACCTTGCTGGACTAATTGTTTCCAGGTGCGGCTTTCAGCAACTCCTATTTGAGCAAGGAGTGAGGTTTGGAGATTATGGCGACATGTTTCCACCAGGGTGGCCTGGGTCATGCCGCTTGGACATCGGAGTGCCATGTTCCGAAATCTTTCTACGAAAGACTTGACGGACTCTCCCTTTCGCTGTTTTGTAGCTAAAAGGGTAGGCATTGTGACCTCCGAATCATCTTCGAAGAAGCGTGTTAGAAACAGCTTCTCCAAGTCGCCCCAGTTCTTGATGGAACCTTCCGGGAGCTTCATAAACCATTCAAAGGCCAACCCTTTTAGGGTGCCAATGAATAGGCGTGCCAGGATGGCATCGTTATCTACCACATTCCCAGTTTGGGATTTGAAGTAGTAGATATGTTGGTTGGGCGACCCCTTCCCATCGAATGCTTGGAGAGTTGGAGCCTTGAACCTAGGAGGGTACGGGACTAAGTCCCACTCGGCCGGATAGGGCCGGACCACTCCAGCTTCTTGGAGATCTTTACGACTGGCAAGGGCGTTGAGTCGTTGCTCCAGTAGACTCATTCTTTCAACATGAGCTTTCTCCGGGTCTGGGTCACTTCCCGCCTGTGCCGAAGGCTTGGACACATCCGAAGTAGATCGTCGTGTCTCATCCGAAGGTTCGGAAGGTGGACTTTTTCTCCTTCCCCCTTTACCTTTTGACCTTCTAGGAGGAGATCTCGCTCTTTCTTCGAGCAATTTCTCAAGCATATGCTTGAGGGTGTCAATGGATCGCTGCTGAGAGGAGAGTATCTCCATTTGGTGCTTCTGCATCTGTTCTAGATGCTTAGTCGTCTCCTCAGAGGCGCCTACCATGTGGGCAGAAGTCTCCTTCTCGACGGAAGAATTCGAATCCTGCGACTCTATCACAATGGAGTGAGAGTCGTCCATTCTAATGCCGCAGGCTAGGGCATTATAGTCAACTGGGGGAATGGTCCCAGTCCGGGTGCGAGTGTGCTGATACACTCCTTCCGGTTCCGAATCAGACTTATCCGAGCTGATTTTCGGTTGTTTTCCCTTGCTTCTGCTTGTCATGTATGCAGTAAGTTCCGGGTACTCGACGTCAGAGAAGGTTCTCCTTCTGTGGGAGCGTCTTCTTTTGGCTGACGGGGGAATCAGGGTCAGCTGTCTAATTAAAGACGGCTGGTGCACGCCTGACTCGCAATGGCATCCAGAGAGCATCTGGATGAGCTGTTGACAGCAGCATGGAGAAGTGGCCTGATTGGCACTCCTTTTCCTTGTCAAATAATCCCTCAAATCCGTGGGAGAGGGATTAAATAGACTAGCCTCGCGACGTGGAAGACGGGAGGAAGTCATGCGCTGTGCTGTCTGGACACAGGTTTCAGAAACGCGGCTGTCGCGTCGCGGCTGCGTCACGCGCGTCTGGCGTCTCTGTTGATATGAGACGCGACTTTCGCGTTGCTGTCTGCTGCGTTGGAGCAGAGAGACTTGGGAGAGAGTGGGCTGCTGGGCCCCACGCCTATGGGCGCGTGCTTCCTGCGTTTGACGAGACGCAGAAGCTTCGCTTTGGCGTTTGGCAAGTTGGTCTTCAGAAGGCTCAACTTGGGGAGTCTCGCGTTTGGGTCGCCAAACGCGGATCTCTCGCACTGGACGAGGTGCGGGCAAGGCATCGGATCGTACGCTGCGTCCAACCCCAGTCAGAAAACCAACGGTTCCGACTGAGTGTTGACGCGCGCGTCTTCTCTGTCGACGCTCGGCATTCCGATTGCGCCGTGGAGGAAGAGAGAAGCCAACAACTTCCTGGTTTGTAGAACCAGGGGTGTTTGCCACGCGGGTCTCCTGAGAGACGCTGACGCGGGCGTTCTGTGCGACACGGTCGATCGCACCAGTAGATGTGCCGGGGACCACGCGGGCCTTCAGAGAGGCGTTGGCGCGTGTGTTCTGCGCGACGCGGTTGATCACAGCAGAGGTGTCTGAGGTTACGCGGGCCTTCTGGGAGGCGTCGGCGCGTGAACCAAACTTGGCACAGTGGGCAGCAGGAGCACCCGACAGAGCCTCAGATTGGGCTTCAGGGGGCTGTCCACTTGAGACCCTGCGGCAGACGCGGGTCTTTGGGCTCTTGGAGCCAGAAGAGAGGAACTCTTCATACTTCGCCTGGTCGAACTCGACGACGAGTGATTCGACCATTTTCCCCTTACGGAGAACGTCATCTTGCACCACGGTGCGCTCGTCAGTAACGAAGGTAGTCCCCAGCGGAGTCGCCATCTCTTGTATGCGCCGGAAAAAGAAAGAGGGAATTGCTGTAAAGATTTCTTTGAATCAGATGAAAAGATTACAACAAGACTTTTCCTTCCAGTTACAAGGGAGGGAGGATGTTGAAGCTTGAATCCCCCCTTTGTTTAATGCTGGGTTCTTCGTGTGGCGGTGGAGAGTGAATCTTGTTCTCCGTTGACCAGATGACCGTCCTGGACCGTCGGGGGTCTTCTCTTCGGTCGGTAGAAAGAGTAACTCAGCTCCGTCTACCAAAACTCTCAAAGAGGAGGTAGGCGAAGAGCGGCTAGTACTCAGTAAGCTCGCTGAAGAGTCTCCTCCCTCTGTCTGTTGTTGAAGTCGTGCTTCCCTCTTGATGATCCTCTTGCCTGGATTCGATCGATCTTGATGATGCCTTGACCTTCTTAATTCTCGACCTTTCCAAAGCTTCGATCCCCTCTTCATAGCAAACAAGGCTATTTATAGGGGTCTCAGGGGGTGAAGGTGCCTCCTGAAAACGCTCCCGAATGAGGGGCCACTACCCGCTACATGCGCGGTGACTGGCCCCGCAATCAGGGCAGTTGCAACTGAGACGCGGGCGTTGAGCCAAACGCGCCTTGAAGTTTGAGACGCGGGCGTCGAGCCAAACGCGCCCTGAAGTTGAGACGCGGGCGTCGAGCCAACGCGCCTTAATGCTGAGACGCGGGCTTCGGGCCTTCACGTCTGGACGCTGAGGCGCGGGCGTCGGGCCGACGCGCCTTGATGCTGAGACGCGGGCTTCGGGCCGACGCGTCTGGACGTTGAGACGCGGGTGTAGAGCCAACGCGTCTTAATGCTGAGACGCGGGCATCGATTCCTCGCGTCTAGAGCTTGAGACTCTGCTTCCTTAATGGCTTGTCTGTTAGTCATTTTTAGACAGCCTACACAACATGATAGAAAAGTAGTTCTATACAAGCATATATCAATAGAGTACACAAGCAAACTATCAATTCTATACATATGTATACATGACCCAAAAAAAAATCAAAAACTGAACATGGCATATACAATCATGATAGAGTTGCAAGTTTATACTAATCATGTATCAATGAGGCATAAAATTAAACTAGCAATCCTATAACAATTGTATATACAAAATTAAATTCTTAAGTGGAGATGTTACCAATTTACGGGCAATCTCCACAAATAAGTGCCTCCACGATAGCGATGCATGCATGATTTGTTCTTCAAGCTCCGATGCATCAACCACCCGGGCACCACCTCCTCCTAAGTCTTGGAGGGTGTAGATCCACCTATACCTGTATCATTTAAATTCGGTGGCTCTTTTGGTACCCAAATTTTAGTGGGTCCTTTGGAGTTAGATCCGGGGCGAACCCAAACAAATTTATTCTTTACATTATTCTTAGCATAGCAAAAATTTTTCTAAATGGCCTTTGCGGCCACAATGTGTGCAAATATAAATTCTACCACTATTGTACATAAAAGCATGGTTATGTGTGTGAGCATGTTTATGTGTAGAGTGTTTATGATGAACATGTTTCCTTGAGCTACTCCTTAGGAAATTTAGATGCAAGCTTGTTAAAATCAAATGCACATTTCTTTAAAGTTTTATCTAAAGAATCAACACGTTTTTGAATTTCAACAAAAACATTTTTATCACTAGAAATCATGGGGGTTTTTCCTTTATTAGCTACCTTATACTTATCAAAATCATTTTTCAATTTTTCAAAAGAACTAGATAACTCATTTTTCTCTTTTAAACAAATTTCAAGTTTATTCTTCAAAACATCATTTTCCTTTTTCAATTTTTATTATGAGATTGTGAAATCTCATACCTATGTTGCAATTCTTCAAAAAATTGAGCAAGTTCATCCATTGTGAGATCATCATCATCAATGGAAGTTTCTAGGCATACCTTGGATGAATCCTCACCTTGTGCCATAAAGCACATGTTGGCGGCGTCGTGCTCCTCTTCAGATTCCGACTCCGAGTCATCCCATGTAGCGGCCAAGGCTTTCTTCTTTCTTTGCCCATTCTTGGATGTGGTTGCTTGTAGAGCGGGGCAATCGGCAATTAGGTGACCGATCTTCTTGCAATGAAAGCAAGGACCGGGTTCTTCTCTTTTCTTCTCGTACCTTCCTTGAGGCTTCCCTCTTCGGAAGTTACTTTGCCGTCCCTTCTTGTAGAACATCTTGCCCACCTTCCGGATGAGCATGGCGAAGTCCTCATCGCAATCTTCGGATGAGTCGTCTTCCTCAATGGTAGTAGGAGTGGCTTTGAAGGCAATCGTCTTCTTCTTTGGTGCCTCCCTCTCTTCTCTAACTTTCATCTCCATCTCATGCGTCTTGAGATTTCCGATGAAGCCGGAGAAGTCCATCTCCTCTTTGTCGTTGAGCTCCTTGAGTGTGGTCGCCTTGACTTCCCAAGCTTTGGGAAGAGCTCTAATCACCTTCCTTATCTTTTGATCATTATCAATCTTGTCGCCTAAGGAAGAAAGAGCATTAGTTATTTTTGTAAAACGGGTGAGCATGTCATCAATGCTCTCATTATCAAACATATAAAAATTCTCATATTGAGAACGTAGCAAGTCAACTTTGGCTCTCTTGACTTGAGACGTTCCCTCATGAGTCACAATGAGTATGTTCCAAACCTCAAATGCGGATTTACAATTTATTATGCGTGCAAGGTCATCTTCATTTAATGCTTGGGTCAATGCATATTGTGCCCTAGCATTAGCCTCATAGTCTTTGGAAGTATCCTCGGACCATGTGCTCTCATCACTAGTGGGTTCAATAAAATCTTTGGTAATGGCCCTAGCTACCCTAACTCCTAGGGATTTAAGGAAGAGATTCATTTTCACCTTCCAAATGGGGAAGTTTAAACCATCAAACTTGGGTGGGGATTTAATGCTAGAAAAGTCCATGGATGCCATGAATGCACAATCAAATGTAAATGCAACACAAATGTATATAGCCAAATATGGATCTCCCTAAGGTGGTTAGACCTAAGTTGTAGGGTTAGGCTCTGATACCAATTGAAATCACCTAGAGGGGGGTGAATAGGTGATGGCTATATGAATTATGGCAATAATGCGGAATTTAAAAATTAACTTAACAATTAGCACAATACACAAATTCTTGCAAGTAATAGACAATATAAAAGTGCAAGTAATAAAGAGATAGAGTTTAGAGAGATTTGATCAAACGCAAACACAAGGAGTTGTTTCCGAGGTTCGAGCCACGCTCTACGTCCCCGCCTTCACACTTGAAGGATTTCCACTATTGAGGATCCCACTGGATCAACAATACAAGGACACACTTGTCCGTCTCTCGTGATGCCGCAACACCACCTGAGCACACTAGCTCGCCTTGAGGCCAATGCCTCTACAACTTCACTCAAGTAAGAAAAGAGTGATCAACACTTGATCACTTTACAAAAGCTCACTAATCACAATCCTAGAACCAAATATGTAGATGTAGATATATGGGATTGTGTAGTGCTAAACTAGAGAGAAAATCTTGTCTAAAAGGAAGAGCTTGGAAATCTTTAGAAATCTCTTGTAAAAATATTCTTGATGGCTCTAAAATTGTTTTGCAATAGTTGTCTCATCAATATGAGGTGACCCTCTATTTATAGGGGTCAAAAACAGCCTCACAAAATCGTTGGTACCAAATCCCAAAAGAGAAATCAGCCAGAAAAAAATAGCTGTTGGATCTGTCAGAACTTTTGACAGAGTTCCGGTCGACCGGGTCGGTCGACCGCCAACGGTCAAAAATGTGACCGTTGGGGTTCATCGGTCGACCGGGTTCGGTCGAACCGAAAACTCCTGTGAAAAGAAAGTGTACATCGGTCGACCGGGTCGGTCGACTGATATAGACGTGCACAGTATTTGTGCACATCGGTTCGACCGGCGGCCGGTCGACCGGTTACTGTGAGTTCTGAAAAACAGAACTTCCAGAACCAGAAATCTTGGGTTTTTGGTTTTGGGTCTTGGTAGGATTTTTGGAACTTGTAAAACATAGAGTATGAGCATGTGTCATACTTCTATCATGTAAAAATAGTTTGATAAAAATCCTTTTTGATAAAAACTTGTTTTTTCCATAAAATGATTTTCCAAAACTATTGTTTTTCTAAAAATCTTATTTCCAAAATATGTTCTCTTTAGATCTAAGTTAGAAATGGAAATTGAAATCTTTTTGAAGCCATGAACCTAACTACAAGGTGTTGTGTGTGTGTGATAATCCCATAGCTCTACTTCTAATATCTAGCTTTGACAAAATATCTAAAATAAAAGTAAAAATACAACTCTTGTTTTTCTTTGTTGTCTTGGTCTTGTCTTGATCTTCATATCATCATCTTGATCCCAAAGCATCCTAGTTGTGCATAGCTTGGGAATCTTCATTTTTTGCGGCGAACTCCAAATGTGTGAGTCTTTTAGCGGAGCCGTCAAAAACAATTGTTAAATAACCTGAAATATTCTGAAACACAAATGTTAAATACATAACTAAATATGTTTTGTTATCATCAAAATAACTGGGATAATGGCCTTTGGGCCAACAATATTTACCTTGGTCATCCTTATCAAGCTTGGTTGTAGTTGCCATGGGAGTGTTGCAAACTTTTGATCCTTCAAGTCCAAACTTCTTTACGAGTTCCTTTGTATACTTGGCTTGACTTATGAATATCCCATCGTGCAATTGCTTGATTTGGAGTCCAAGAAAGAAATTCAATTCACCCATGGAAGACATTTCAAACTCACATTGCATAACTTTTTCAAACTCCTTGCATAAAAACTCATTAGTAGAACCAAAGATTATATCATCAACATAAATTTGCACAATTAAAATGTTATTATTAACATGCTTAGTAAAAAGAGTTGTGTCTACTTTGCCTTTAACAAAATCATTTGAAATGAGCAAACTAGAAAGCCTTTCATACCAAGCTCTTGGAGCTTGCTTCAATCCATACAAAGCTTTATCAAGTTTGAAAACATAATTAGGATGAACATGATCAATAAACCGGGAGGTTGTTCAACATAAACTTCTTCATTAATAAAACCATTTAAAAATGCACTTTTCACATCCATTTGAAAAAGTTTAAAATTTTTAAAAGATGCAAAAGGTAGTGTTATCCGTATGGCTTCAAGCCGTGCTACGGGTGCAAAGGTCTCTTCAAAGTCAATTCCTTCAACTTGAGTGTAACCTTGGGCTACTAACCTAGCTTTATTCCTAATAACATTTCTGGACTCATCCATCTTGTTTCCTAAAGATCCACTTAGTACAATTATTGGTCTATCGTGAGGCCTAGGTACAAGGTGCCAAACTTGGTTGCGCGCTCAAATTGATTGAGTTCCTCTGCATGGCTAGCAACCAATATGAGTCCGCCTCGGCTTCGAGGATGCTTTTGGGTTTAAAATGAGAAATGAATGCAAAGTTACCACATAAGTCATGGAGTTTGGAGCGAGTTGTTACCCCTTTAGAGACATCACCTAAAATGAGTTCCTTCTTGGGTGATTTGTAGCGTATCTCCAATCTTTAGGAAGCGGTTGAGAGCTTTCCTCTTTATCCTCTTGAACATCACAATGGGTTCTTGCTTTTCTTCTTGAGCGCGGTGAGTCCTTTAAGGATAGTCTCTCCATGTCTTCACCTAATGGTCAATCTCTACAACATTCTCAACAACCACATTAGATTCTTCAAATTTAACATGCATGGATTCTTCAATGGTAAGGGAAGATCTATTGAATACTCTATAAGCTTTACTAGTAGAAGAATATCTAACACAAAATAGCTTCATAAGCCTTAGCATCAAATTTACCCAAGTTATCTCTAGTATTCAAAAAACACTTGCACATCCAAAAACTTTGAAATATGCAACATTAGGTTTTCTAGAATGATACATTTCAAAAGATGTTTTGGAAGAATTTTTATACAAATAAATACGATTTGAAATATAGCATGCGGTGTTTACGGCCTCGGCCCATAGATATTGAGGAGAGTGTCTATTCACTTATCATGGTCCTAGCCATCTCTTGAAGTGTTCTATTCTTTCTTTCTACAACTCCATTTTTTTGTGGAGCTCTAGGACATGACATTTCATGCTTAATTCCCTTTTCATCACAATAAGTCATGAGAGTTAGTTAACAAAACTCACCACCTCTATCACTCCTTATTTTCAAAATCGAAAAATCTTTTTCTTTTTCACCCCTTTTCGAAAAATTTTGAAATGAGAAAAGTTTGATCTTTGTGTTCCAAAAGAAAACCAAGTAAATCGGGAAAAATCATCAACTAAAACAAATACATATCTACTACCATTTAAGCTCTTAGTTTTAGTTGGTCTAAAAAGATCCATGTGAATTAATTCTAATGGCCTAGTTGACATGATATCCTTGATTGGTTTGAAGGAAGACTTGGTTTGTTTCCCAAGTTGGCACGCACCACAAATGCGATCTTTCTCAAACTTCAAGTAAGAATACCCTTCACCAATTCCTTAGAATTAATCTAGAAAGATGGTCAAAAGATGCATGTCCTAATCTTCTATGCCAAAGCAGAAGATTTTCATCAAAAACATTCAAGCATTTAGTAGAACAATCCAAATTAAGCATGTCAATGATATAAACATTATCGTCACGAAATCCGGTGAGAATACAATCATTGTTTTGCAATCAAAAATCTTACAAGAAGAGTCATCAAAAATAACTTTAAGACCACGATCACAAAGTTGACTTATACTAAGCAAGTTATGTTTTAAACCATCAACAAGAACAACATTTTCTATAATAGGAGATGCACCAATTTGAATGTTACCTATCCGTTGATCGTGCCCTGGAGTCATCCCCGAAGGTGACGGTGCCACCTTCAACGTACCTTGATAGGGTTGTGAAGTTGTTGATATCCCATGTCATGTGTCTTGAACAACCACTATCAAGGTACCACCGCTCCTTACGTCTTGGAGCCTTGGTGTGTACCTACAACAAATAATTTAGGACTTGATTTTGGGTACCCACATTTTCTTGGGTCCTAAAGCGTTAGTGTCATTAATCCATACAAGATTATTTGTTCTATTTATTTGGTCATAACAAAACTTAGCCAAATGTCCATTCTTACCACAATAAGTACATCTATACACTCTACCATATTTAAAAACATAGTGAGTGTGTGACTTGTGAGCATGTGTAGATTTAGCATGAGTGTTGTGTGCAGTGTGAGCATGAGGAATTTTGATATGAGAAACTTTAGCATGAGAAGTGTGCTTTTTAGAAAATATTTTCTCAAGTTTCTTAGTGTTGAAAGCACAATCCTTCAAAACTTTTTCAAAATCAACAATTCTAGTTTTTAATGAAGAAATTTCTTTTTCATCAATCTTTGGAATTTTGCTTTGCAAGCAACTTTATAAGCACTAAATTCATTTTGAGTAGAAATAAGATTGAAAGAAATTTCATCTTTTTCTCTAGAAACAATAGCAAGTTGATTTTTAAGAAAAGCAACTTCCTTTTCTAATTTAGAATATTCAATCTTTTTATTATCATAGGTTTCCGAGAGTTCAACAAAAGCATGTACAATAACTTCTTTACTTAATTTATCATCTTCATCAAGAGGTTGTGGGGTTATCTTTGGTGTGTTTGCCATGAAACACATGTTCACCGTGTCCACCTCGTCTTCGGATTCGCTTTCCGAATCCCATGTGGCTTGTAGGCTTTCTTTTCCACCGACTTCTTTGGCTTGAAGGAGGAAGTCATCTTCTTCTTGAAATCCGGGCAATCCGTCATGATGTGTCCGGGCTTTCGGCAATTGTAGCAAATGATTCTTCTCTCCTCTTTTCCTTCAAACTTCCTTCTAAAGTTGAGTTTGTTCTTACGGTACATTCTCTTCACGTTTCGCACAAGAAGGGAGAGCTCCTCATCTTCTTCTTCATCTTCTTCTTTGTCATCAAGAGTGGAGGAAGACTTGAAGGCCATGGATTTCTTCTTTTGAGGAGCCGCTTCTTCTCTTGCCTTCTTTTCCATCTCATGAGTCTTCAAATTTCCAATGAGACTTATGAGATCCATTTCATCCTTGTCATTCAATTCTTTCAAGGTGGTGGCCTTTATCTCCCATGATGAAGGAAGAGCCCGAATTACTTTCCGCACCTTTTGGTCATTGCTAATATCATCACCTAAAGAGGAAAGAGCATTGGTGATTTTAGTAAACCTTGTAATCATGCAATCAATAGATTCATCATCAATAATTTTAAAAGATTCATATTGGGACCTCAAGAGATCTATCTTAGCTTTCTTTACTTGTGATGTCCCCTCGTGTGTGACCAACAAATGTTGCCAAATCTCATAGACGGATTGGCAATGTATTACCGGTGTAAGGTCATCCTCATTCGAGGCGGTTAGGAGGAATTTTGGGCCTTAGAGTTAGCCTCATATTCTCTAAAGGTAAAGTCGGACCAAGTGCTTTCATCACTATCGGGTCTAACATAGGGTTTGGGTCAAGGATTTAGCAACTAAGCTACCTAAAGATTGTAAGAAAATAGTCATCCTAACCTTCCAAATAGGGAAATTAAGTCCATCAAATTTAGGAGGGGTTTTGATGTTGTCGGCCATGTTTACTAGTGTATGAATGAAGGAATGCAAATGATTAATTAGCAAATTTTAAGGATCTCTCTAAGGTTGTTAAGCCAAACCTAGAGTCCAAGCTCTGATACCAATTGAAATCACCTAGAGGGGGGTGAATAGGTGATTTTGCTAATTAATGCACAATTAAAAATTATGATGCAACAATCAACCCGAAACAAGACTAGAAGCCGAATACCCCGTGAAGGGCTCTGAACTTCTTCCTCCTAATTCCTCTAGATATGAGTTGGAGGTGCGCAATGTAATCTTGTTGTATGAGTATTTGATTGACAATATGAAAATGTAACAAGTGAATAAAGCAATGAGTGAAAATAGACCAAGTAATTGAAGTAAGTAATTCAAGCAAATAATTGAAGCAAGAATATAGTGCAAGAGATAAGAGCAAGTAAATCAAACGCAAACGCCAAGAATTTTTCCGAGGTTCGAGCACCCAGCTCTACGTCCCTGCCTTCACCCAGAAGGATTTCTAACTACTAACTTCACAAATAGTTACAACTACACCGGAGTACCCAACTCCACAATTTCAAGTACAAGTTCTCTCTTGGTGATCAAAAGACCACAAACTTTCTTTTGCAAAAACCTCTTTCCCTTACAAGAGCCCTGTAGAATAATGGTTAGAATTTGAAGCTCAAATATTGTAAGTGAAAAAAGAAAAATGAATTTGAGAGAGTTTAGAAAATAAAACTTCAGTGATGAGGGATTCTTCAGCACAAAAACCAAGGACCAAACTCTTTTGAATACCTTTGAAAACTTTTGAAACTTTTTGTAAATGCTTGTTGTTATTAAAACCTCTCCCTAATCACCCCTATTTATAGGAGAGGGCTAGGGATTAAAGAGTAAACCCACATAATGGTAATTAGGAAGTATTTGACCCAGAAAATACCATTTAAACACATTTAGAGAAGAAAAAGACAAATTTAAAACGTGTTTAAAAACTAGCCATTATGGCTGAAACGGCTCTCTTGGTCGACGGTCGGTCGTCGACCGAAGTTCAAATAAAGTGACTGTTGCAGGCTCTCGGTCGACCGTCCGGTCGACCGAAATAAACAGAGAGTGACACCATTTCAGTCGGCCAGCCGCTCGGTCGACCGAAGGGCTTCGGTCGTCCGCCCCGGTCGACCGGGAAACGTGCACACGGATATGCACCAAAACTGCCAGAAATCCAGTCGACTGGGTCGGTCGGCTGATCTGACCTGACTAGTGCTGGTCGACCGGTCGGTCGACCGGCTCAGGCCAAAAGTCAAAACTGAGCAAGAATTTTGAAGGGGATTTGAAAAATAACAAGATAGTTTTGATTTGAAACATGTATAATACCCAAAATTGAGTTTGTAATCAAAAGGCTTTAAGTTAAAATAATTTTATATATATATAGGGAATATTTTTAGAAATGATATGTGCGCAAAAACGTGTGTGATAGAGCTTCAAACCTATTCATTATTCTTTAACAAAACTATAAAACTAAAAACAAATCTAATGAATTCTCTTAAACAATCTTGAAATCTTGAGCCATGCAAAGCCTAGCTAGAGCCTTCTCTTCTATGTTACTTCCTTGATGTGCCATAAGCCTTCTTTGCTCCATGAACTTAGAATTTCTTGCAAAAGTTAAGCAATGGCCTCCAAACATGGTACAAAACCTGAAACTTATCTTGAACAAACTTATTAGTACCAAATGACTCTTATTTGTTTTGTTATCATCAAAACTCTAAACAAATGGAGAGTGTAACCTTTTGGGCCAACAGTGTAGTTAATTCTATTAACCAAATATCGAACGTGTGAAATAAAAATCATAACTAATTAAAAGGCCAAATCATATGACCAAAGAATGAGTATTGAGACTGTAATCAATTGTTTGATGTATTATTGAATGATTGATTTCGACGAGGATGGTATGTTTGTTTGAATATGTGTATGCACTAGAAATTTGCACGAACTTGATTGTTGTGACATATTGACGATATGATTTGTGATTGAAATAGTATATCAGTGCGTAACTGATATTGTGTGTTATCTTGATCGTTGACGTGTATGCGTATTTTGATATGAAGGAAAAGGCTGGGCGGGAGCCGGTGGGTACGGAGACGGGGTATGAAATTTGTATTTTAATATTAAGGAAGAGACCGAGCTGGAGCTGGTGGGTACGAAGATGGGGTATGAAATTGTGTATTGTAATTGAGAGAAAAGGCCAGGCGGGAGCCGGTGAGTATGAAGACGGTGTATGAAATTGTGTATTGTGATATGAAAGAAGGCACTGGGCGGGAGCAAGGTGGGTACGAAGGCCGGTATGAGACTTAGGGGTGAGCAACAATTCGGCCAAGCTGCCAAACCGAACGGAACCGAACAGATCCAAACTGCTAGATTCGGTGCAGTTTGAGATAGGCTTCAGTTCTGTTCTGAATTTTTTAAAATTTGTTAAACCGAATCACAATAGGCCCAAAGAACATATTATTTTTCCTTCATTTTCTCTTGATTTTTCACAATAGGCCCAAAGCCCAAGTGGCCCATTCTTGATTTTTCTTTCATTTCCCTCTTTTCTCTTGGCCCAAAGCCCAGGCAACCCAACCACTCCCCTATATCTTCTTCTCTCTCTCACACTCAAACCCGAAGGCCAAAACCCTAACCTTAATATTTTTCGTTGCTGCAGCATTGCTTAAGGACGATGATAAATCCTCCGCGCTCCACCTGCGAGTTCCTCCGATGACCCCCTTCCCCTCCCCTCCGACGATGGGTCTCTCGCCTGCGAGCCCCTCCGACAACGAGTCCCTTCGCCAGCGATCCCCCTCCTACCCTAGTCCCCTCTTCCTAGAAGCTCCCCCTCATCTCCCTCTCCTCAGCGAGCAGCTGCGGCAAGATCGATTTGAAACTGAAATTGAACTGTATTGTGCGGTGCGATATGGGGTGATGGAGCAATGTCGGTGGTACGGTTGTGGTTCGAAATTTTTGGCAGTGCGGTGCAAAAATTGAACCGTGCTAACCCTAATGAGACATATGAATTAGAGTAGGAAAGTTATTTATTAAATATGATTAGTATTGTATGCTTGTCAGATGGAGAACTGTGAAACTTCACTTTATCATAAGAGATAATGAAATATATTGTAATATGTGAATGTATAAGAGTCAATCCATGAAGTACTTGAAGTGTGATTGGATTATGTGATATACAAGCATGTTTTGCGTTATATGTATCATCTGAATGTATAACTATATTATGATTTAGTTGTTGTGATTTATATGTATCATCTGGATGCATAACTATGGTATGATTTAGTTGTTATGATTGTTGTGCTACCGTGTTTAGTATATAAGATATGTGTACTATACGTGTTGTGTATACATAAAATAAACTTAGTAATAAATTATAAGTAACTAAAAATATATGTAATATATATGAAAAGTAATTCAAGAAAGTTAAAGTGAGTATGACCGAAGAAGTCAGACCGTCCCTGCGAACTATAAAGATAGTTGCTTTGATTGTTTATTTGTGGCATGTTGTCGATTCCCCATTCTCTTATTATCCATACTTACCTCTGTTATTTAAGAAAATTATATTTTTTATTGGATATGTATATCACTTCTTGATTTCCTTCAGACTCTACTCATTGAGATGTCGAGCTCAACCCCCCATAAACTGATATGTTTGCAGGTTCTGTTGAAGCAGGGGCCCGACATAAGTTGCGTAGACACTTCACTTGGAATTTATTCGGATAAATCTATTTTTGTGTGTAATTTAATCATGTTGAATAACTTGAGTATTTATGCTTATAGATAGTATGTGTTAGATGGGAGATAAATAGTTAATCTTGTATAAATATGTTTAGAGATATACTTGTAAATAGTTTCCTTTAGAATGGGCATCAGAAATAGTTTTTATTAATGGTGATATCGAGATATGTATTCTCAAGGATGTACTATTGAGTTTGATATTGCGATCATGATAAACTGAAATTATATTACTTCTATGCTATGTGTGCATACCGAGAGGGGTACTCTCGAACGTTTATTTACCGTGTTTTCATATAAGTATGCGATATTAAATCAAAATTGTTTTATTTTATTGCGTGAGATTGTTGGTAGCCGTGTGAGCCAATTTAGATACATGTTGTATCTGGACAACTTGATATAAACAGGGAGATGCTGCCAAAATTTTCAAGAAATTAGAGATGATTATGATAATTGCTGGTTTAAAAGAATGTTTATGTTAATAGAGGATATTAGAATCAAAGACCGTTACATGCTGCACATAAATCAGATTGACACAAAATATACATACATGAACGCAAAATTAATTAAGGAGACTTGGTATAATGAAGAAGTTCAAAATCAAAATCTGGGTTCATGTCCAAAACTAAGAAATGAGTTTATATCTCTTTATTCATACATTTATGAAAGTAAATATCTAAA
Organism: Agave tequilana; assembly: GCA_038442645.1. NCBI lineage: Eukaryota > Viridiplantae > Streptophyta > Magnoliopsida > Asparagales > Asparagaceae > Agave > Agave tequilana. Next base: position 88,423 of record JAVJIF010004299.1, on the reverse strand, counting down.
AGGAATAACTAAAGGTAATCTCCAATTCTTCTACTAAACTCCAGCAGGCTCCTCGTAGTACTCTTCATCTTGAGCCCCGCGCTCTCCATTATTTAGGGTAAGTAACCTAGGGGAGTCAGAATCCCCCGACAAGTACAAACAAAAGAAAAGAAAAATGCATTACATGCAGAGCACGCAGTTATGTATGAACAAGAAAATGACATGCAATATGAAGTTATTTAATATTTCTTTTCATTAAACATGAGTTTATTGCTGAACCCACTCAAGTAATGATGATTAGCATGCATTCACAGAACATGAGTGTATTTTGAAGCATGATATAGATCAAATATAATAAGTAACACATAAACAATCAAATATTAGCAATCATCAAAAGAACACACAACTACAGGTTAATTATGAAAATGTTCCTATGTATTACTAATCAGGTGAGACTACTCCAACTATCATGTGTAGTAGAGTGTACCACATCCTACGCCTACTACATATATCAATTGGGACCTAAGTACGCGAAAATGACTATATTAATACCACAGCCTATTCCCACATATCAATAAATGATTATCATGTTTGAAAGTCGTTAACGAAAAAAGCATCCGTGTACCCCAGCGGTAACCATGCAGGAGTAATATAGTTATAGTGGTAAAAATCTGACCCCCATAGGATCATGACACGTGTCCAAGTAATCAAAAGTCTCCGTCACTTCGGAGCCTCTGTAGAAGCTTCTCTTAGCCCCGAGGATACTTCCATCCCGGTAGCTCCGATGCTCTCAATCATCCCGGAGTTTCCCTCCCGGAAACGTTAGCTCTGCATAAGACAACAACGACAATAGATCATCCCTAATTTTCAACTTCAGTTACACCATGTCAACAGATCGCCCTTGATCTTCTTCTTTAGTTACATAGCCTGATCTCCTTCCACGTTCATAACGTAGAAGACCCTCCAGCCTGGGTAGTTATGGACTGAGGCAGGATTCTCTACATGTAATTTCAATAATCAAGCGCTAACAATCGTGATCGTTTCAGCAAATCTACACATGCAAATCGTATGGTTACGAGGATCATGTCTGTATCATCCATCTCTATGCACACAGATCAAAATAAGTATAAATAGACCTTCTCCTCCAACAGGAAGGGGATCTATCCGATCCAAAAAGAGCCCACCATTGAGACTCTGACATTCACTTCTCGTAATTATTGCAACCTACATATTATAATGGATTCTTCTCCTCCTCCTGATGTGTTTTTTTCTATTTAGGTTTTCACATGAAAATCCGGTGTCCTTTCATGGTGTGCTTTATTTTCTATCGCACTCTTAATTCCTACTCAACTTTTCTTTCGCTTGTGGTGATGATCAACTGTCCGATCTCTTATGATGAAAAATCTCCACCACAAACATGTGCTTTCATTGAGATCTGAGTCCCAACACTCAGATTTTTTCCCTACCAAATTCATCCTCAAAAAGCCTCTCCAAAGAGCCATGACCCCAAAAAAAGTAGCCGACCACTGGTGAAGGAACTACCTCCAAAAGCAAATCCATTGCCACCGCTTGGGCATCATTTACCCCAATGGCCTCAACCTCAGCCCCATCGTGGAACGTATTATCTCCGCACCCTCATAGGGTGCAGCTGGAAACATCCACCCGCTATCAATTTATGACCCCAACTCCTCCAAAAGTTTACTGACATGAGGGGGGAGATGGTAAAGTAGCAAGCCCTGTTCGACCGCGAGCGGGAGCAAGCAGCACATGATCGAGAAATGGCGATCCATGAGACTACCAACTCCTCTCCCAGATCACGACCCTTCAAAACACCTGATAGTCACCTCTAACGCCGGAAAGGCCCACTGCTACAGAGGTCCAAAGCGGCGAGCATTCTCAAAGCCAGAGGTAACGCATGTCAAACTCCCCAACTCCATCAGAACAATCCAAAGGGGATCGAGTTCGTCACACCCCGCACGAGGGACAAGAGCAACCACTCTCGGAGAAAGACCGAGGAGTTCGTCCATATCTAATATCTCAACAAACTTATGCAGAAGCAAGTCGAAGAAGTGAGAATACTGCATCATGGCAGACTCAGAGCCATCACCACTGATGCATCCAACTCCCCCTTCTCTAAGAGCATGTTGGAATAGAATTTCTCAAGAATTTTATGATCCTGACTTTTGATTGCTACACCGGTCAGAGCGATCCGGTCTAGCATCTCCACCAGTATTAGGACAAAATGGTGATCTATGCCAGAAGCGATTCTATCTTGTGCCGGATCTTGCCTTCCAGCTTAAAGGAGGTAGACTTTGATTGGTTATACTCCCTTCCACCACGCTCAACTACAGCTTTGAGGATCTCACCAAATTATTCCTTGCTTAATACTCCTCCTGTGAGGAGTTCAAGCAGAAAAATCATCACCTCCTTTCCATCAAGATGAGGCCCTCCGACTTCATCAAGGTACACATTGGATACTTTTAGAATCAGCTAGCCAAAGTACACGATTGCGGTAAAGATGCATCTACTCTCGCATTTATCAGCGGGCTACGAATTACTCCTGTTGTATAAATATCTGGTGAAGTACAATGTCACCCATTGGAGCGACATCCTGTACCGAGCTCAATTGTATATCCAGTTGGAGGAGGCAATGAAATGCTCCACCAACCAATCTTTCAACCACGACGAAGATAAAGCAAAACTGAAGCCGCAAGATAGAGACCCCTCTGTTGACAACCAGGGTCGCGGTCATGGGGTCGTGCCCTCAACAAAATCCACTTTGAGATTGCCGGGTTGATGATAACTTCAATCCGCTGAATCTCCCGATCCAAGACATGTTCAAAGCCATCAAGGATCAACCCTACGTGAAGCTCCTAGAAGCAAATCCACACGACTCTGCTCATCCAGAAGCGAAGGACCACTACTCCTTCTGTGAAAGCAAGAAGCATCAGACTTCTCAGTGTTGGTCCCTCCTTAAGTACCTCAAAGATCTTATTCAACAGGGCTATTTTCTAGAGTTCACTCGGAGCCTCCTCTGACACAAAAAGACAGCAGGAGACCTCATCTCCGAATCGACCACAACACATGGTCACTTAGTATAGAGCAGTTGACTAACACCAACTCGATAAACAAGATCAGGGAAGTTTCTCTAGCGGATAAAAGCTCTCTGTATCTCTTTCACTTTTTATGTATTTTATTAAAAATATTTAATAAAAATACATTCTGATTCTTAATGTCTTCCCTATATCCTTCACAGGATCCACAGAACCTGCTCATCGGCCTCACTCGGCCCCTGTGAGCTCTTTTCACCGATGTCATGATGGTACATCCGAGGAGGGATTCCCCACTCGAGATCCAACAACTCCAACGTCTGGCTCCCAGCTCTCTACACCCTTCACAGGATCTGCCAATCTGCTCACTAGCCCCATGCAGCCAGTTCAAAAGCACATCTTCACGGAAGCTTCTATCTTTGTGTTCTGATGAGGAAAGCCCCCACTCGATAACAACAACACAAACATTTATCTCTGAAACCCCTCTGACTTATCCCTAATCAGGTTACTGTCAGTCTCAGCCCCATGGTTGAAGGCTATCTTCACCAGGAGACTTCTGTATGTGTGTTGTCCGAGGAGGGGAAGCCCCCACTCGAGAACGATTACACAAGCATTCCGTCTCCAGGTGATTTCTCAGGCTCATCCTTGATTGGGCAACTTCCTCTGAAAGGCTCATTCTCAATCATGCAATAGCCACCCTTATGGCTCATCCTTATAGGCAACTACCATCCAGAAGGTTCACCCCCACCGGGCAACTGTCTTGGTTCATCCTCGATCGGGCAACTACCTTCTGGAAGGTTCATCCCCTATTGGGCTACTGCCAGTTTATCTGTGTTACAAGAAGGGAAGCCCCACTCTAGAATCATAATTCAAACACCTATTTCTTGGTTCTGAAGGCTCATTCTCAATTGGGCAACTGCCCTCAGAAAGCTCATTCCCAATTGAGCCCAACACTGTAGTTAAGGGTTCCCCTCACATGGAGTCCTTGCTTGTTGTTGGATCATGATAATCCATTATGTATCCCTCCTTATTTTGATGATAACAATACATAGTGTATACTATTATTTTTATGCAGTATTCAAGGCTACTCAAGGAGAATCAAGCTGAATACTGATATCAGAGACTTCTATCAGAAGATACACGATAGAAGGAGTCAAGAAACTTGATTGAAGATATGTATTATTAAAAATTCTGAACATGTTCTTACTTTTACTAGCTATCTTATAAAAGCCTTGACACACACACACACAACACCTTAATAGTTGACCAATATCCTCGACTAATTGAACTATATATGTTAGAAAAATCTCAGTCTCAGAAAATCAAGTTTAGATATCATTTGCACAAAACATGCACAAGTCAGTCAACTAATAGCATCTGGCTAGTCTACTAATACCTAAGGTAGTCGTCCAGAACTTTAGCCTAGTCGATTACTGAGATTATACAGACTATGTCTAAACTTGTTTTCATTTGACTAGTCGACTAATCTATTCCCCCAATCGACTACTGAGATTCAACAGAACCCAGTCTCAACTCGATTCATTAGTCTAGTCGACTACACCATTCCCCTAGTCGACTATTGAGATCTAATAGAACATTGTTATTTTCTGATCAGCTTGACTAATTGACTATAGCTTTTGACTAGTCGACTAATTCTTTTAACTGTCACTAGTATAGTCGATTAATGTTCTTGATCAGTCGACTAATATGTCTGAATAGACATTTGTCTAGTCGACTAATGCTCTTGATAGTCGACTATTCTGCAGTTTTATAGTTGATGGGTTCTGAGCTTGTTGAAACATATTCTCTTCAATCTAACAACTATATATTTGATTTTTAAATTGTTATATAACTGGGATACAGTTTTCAAAAAACTATAAATAGAGAGGTACCCCTATTATCTCTGGACATTCAATTCAATTCAAGTTCTTGACTTTCAAAATTCAGAATTTTGTCAAGAACACTTCTTACTCTCTCATTTTACCTAGTTCCACTTTCAAATGACTTGTTAGGCAAAAACAATAGAGATAACCTATAAGCCACTGCATAGTATCATGTGCACTCCACAAGACTTGTAGTTTACAAATTGTAATCAGTGTAAGGAGAAAGGTCTTCTCGGCGCAGAGAAGAGGTATACACAATTGACATAGGTTTTTTATCAATTGGCGTATATATTTTGATTTTGTAGTTCTCAAGATCATGTTTAAAGAAAATCTCAAGAAGATTACTTGGGGACCGGATGTAGGTCAGAAGGACTAAATCAGGATAAAATCATTATATTTGAATTTGCATTTTTTTATTTTATTTCTGTTATTGATAATTTCTTTTCAAGTTATTAATCTTTGTTGTTAAAGTTTTTATATACACTATTCATCCACGTCTAATGTTATCGTTTCCATATACAAGATCCTACACCTGGTATCAGAGCAGGATTGAAGAAATGATAATGAATTTTTCATCATCACAGTTAAAAAAGAACATTCCATACAAAAGTCACCACTGTTCGATGGTTCCAAATACAACTACTGAAAGTGCAGAATGAAGATTTACTTGCAGTCTATCAACTATGAACTTTGAAATATCGTTGAGGCACATTACGGGAAGCCACATACCAACTACGACTAATGGACCGATGTAAACCTTAATGCAAAAGCAATGAATGCTCTCTTCTATGCTTTGAACAAGGAAGAATTCAATCGTGTGTCAACGGTCTCATCAGCACATCATATCTGGCATACACTCTAGGTAACACACGAAGGAACAAACAAAGTTAAAGAATTTAAAATTTATGTTCTTGTGCACAGGTTCGAATTGTTCCAAATGAAGGAGAAAGAAACCATCGCAGAAATGATTACTCAATTGACCGACATCACGAACTCATTTGTAGCCCTTGGAAAGGAGTATAAGTGGAGAAGGTGAGAAAGATTCTTCGAGCACTCACATCCGATTGAGAAAAGAAGACTATAGCTATAGAAGAAACCAATTGTCTATCAATGCTTAAATTGTAGAACCTCATTAGAAACTTGATGACATATGAAGTTCAACTACAAGATCGAAAGAAGAATGAACAGTTACAATCAAGAAGAAAGATCTATCTTTCAATGTATCGTCAGACACTGAAGATTCAGACAATGAAAAAGATGATATTGCGATGATCTCAAGAAAGTTTAGAGAGTTCTTGAGGCAAGGTAAGTTGAAAAAGTATAAAGATTCTAATGATAATTTCTTGTGCTTCAAATGTAATAAATCAGGTCACATGAAGAAAGATTGCCCTCTATTAAAGCTAAAAGCCAACTTCAACAATTGCAACAAATTGAACAAATTCAAGAAGAAGAAGAAGAAGGTTTTTCAGGCAACTTGGGATGATAGTGACTCTTCCTCATCCGATTAAAAAGAAGCAATTGAATCGACTAATATGTGCTTCATGGCTCAAGAAGGCAAGATATCCCGAAAGAATATATGGATATTGTTGGCCCAAGGTTACAATCACCCGTCTTTAGTGTGTTTTGATGATTACAAACATATTAGTTATTTGTACTAATATTATTTGTTGTTTAAGTGTGTTTCAGGTTTTCTATCTTGCATAGGTGTTTTCTTCCCTAAAGGAAGGTGACTTGGACTCAAGATAACTCAAATTGGGCTCAAGATGCAAAATTGAAGATCAAGTGGAGAAAGCCCCTCTTGAAGCCTTGAAGTCCTTAGAACTTTGTAAGAATAGAATGTTAAAGTTTGAGTATATGATATTTGGCTCTAGGATACACACACACATTTTTCTTTACAAAATTCTATGTTTTAAAAATGTTTGTTTCTAAGTTTTATGCCTAAGTTTATATATACATGTATCCAAACTTGTTACAAATTGAATATCTTGTTTAAAACATGTGTATAGACTATTTTTGCATAATACTTAGTTATAAGTATCTCAAAATATTTTTTCACAAAATTTTCCAACTCCAAATCCTGCCAATTTTTCCTGTTTCAGGTTGACCGGCCGACCGCCCGGTCGACCGGCGCCTGTGTCAGGACGTGCACGTTTGTGCACGTCTGTCGGTCGACCGACCCGGTCGACCGACTGTAAGCAGGCCACTCTCGGTTTGTTCGGTCGACCGCCCGGTCGACCGCACTAAGGAAACTGTGTTTCCTTTGAGGAGACGGTCGACCGGACAGTCGACCGGAGCCCAACGGCTCTTTGCCAGCAAGGCGACGGTCGACCGGACCGGTCGACCGCCAAGCCTGCTGCTGGCCAACGGCTCTTTCCTCTTTGGGCAAATCTGAAAATCTGTTTTCTTTTTCTTCTTTATCAGAGTTTTAGAGAGTTGTTGGAGGCCTTTTGCAGGTCAAATTAGGTGTAAAGAAAAGAGTTTTAACCTATTCTCTCCTTATAAATAGAGGGCAATAGGTCTTTGTTATTCACTTAGAAAAATCCTTGGTTTTCATTGTTTTCAAGAGAAAGAGAAAAATTGTTTCAAAGCTTTCATTTCCAACTCTTTTAAAGTTTGTTTTTCAGTTGTGTTTGATTGCCAATATCACTCTACAACTGAAGTTTTCTCACCACACTTCATAGAGCCAAAAGTCCTTTACTCATACTATAGAGAAGTTGTAAAAAGAGTGAGAGTGTTGTAAAAAAGTTTGAGAAAGAGTTTTGTGATCTTGAGGAGATCACTATTGTTCTTGTGATCCTTGTTCTTGTGGAGACAACTCCTAGGTGGAGTTCTTTGTAAGTTGTGAAGCTAAGGGCTTGGGGTCTTCGGTAGACCAAACTTGTACGGCATCCTCGGTGGATAGTGAAAACCCTTCACGGAGGTGAAGGCGGGGACTAGAGCGGTGGCTCGAACCTCGAAACAAATCATTTGTGTTTGCGATTGCCTTGCGTCATCTTGCTTTACATTTCTCTTGCTTTATATTGTCTTCAATTATTTGCTTGAGAACTAACCCTTTTCTTTGTGCAATCTTCTCTTGTTTGTTTTTACTTGTGTTGTTGATTGTGTGTATTTCATCATAGCATTTCATTCTTTACTTGTTCGATCATATCTCATACAACACGGTTGCATTGCGCACCTCTAACCCATTTTAAGGGGAATTGGGAGGAAGGAGTTCAGAACCTCTCACGGGGTATTCGGCTCTTAGTCGTGTTTTGAGAGATCGTTGCATCACTCATTCTATTAAGTTTAAAAAGATCATTAGATTAGCAATTACACCTATTCCCCCCCTCTAGGTGTATTTCAATTGGTATCAGAGCTTGGTTACTAGGCTCTTGGCTTAACAACCCTAGAAAGATCCTAATATTGCTAATCATTTCATTCATTCTCACTTAGTAAAGATGGCCGATGGTATTAAGACACCCCCTAAGTTTGATGGACTTAACTTTCCCATATGGAAGGTTAAGATGACCGTTTTCTTGCAATCTCTAGGTAGTCGAGTTGCAAAGGCCGTGACCAAACCCTTTAGTGCACCCCCGGTGATGAATCCACTTGGTCTGAAATAGAGACCAAAGAATTTGATGCCAATGCTAGGGCTCACTATGCACTACTTCAAGCCCTTAATTATGATGACATAGCTAGAGTTATTCATTGCAAGTCCGCATATGAAATTTGGACACATTTACTAGTTACACATGAAGGGACCTCACAAGTGAAGAGGGCTAAGATTGACCTTCTTCGGTCCCAATATGAGAATTTTTGCATGCAAGAAAATGAAACCATAGATGATATGGTTACAAGATTTACAAAGATTACTAATGGACTTTCTTCTCTAGGTGATGCTATTGATAACGATCAAAGAGTAAGAAAGATCATCCGGGCTCTTCCTCCTTCATGGGAAGTAAAAGCAACAACCTTGAAGGAACTCAATGACAAGGAGGAGATAGAGCTAATTGGTCTCATTGGGAACCTCAAAACCCATGAGATGGAGAGGAAAGTGAGGGAGGACATGGCTCCTTCCAAGAAGAAGACTATAGCCTTCAAAAGCCAATCCACACACTCCGACGAAGACGATGAAGAAGAAGATGACGAAGAGCTCTCACTTCTTGTGAAGAACGTCCGGAGGATGTACAACAAGGCTAAATTTCAAGGAAGGAAGAGATGGCAAGGAGGCAAAGAAGAAAGAAAGATCATTTGCTTTAATTGCCAAAGACCGGGACACATAGTGGCGGAGTGTCCGGATAAAGTGAAGCCCTCCACCTCAAAGAAGCCTCACAAGAAGAAGGCAATGAAAGCTACATGGGATTCTGAGAGCGAATCCGAGGAGGAGATTGATACCGTCAACATGTGCTTCATGGCAAATGAAAGCACAAGCAAGGTAACCCCTTCCACTTCTCCTAATGATGAATTTTCTATGGATGAGTTAGGAGAAGCTTTTGTAGAATTATCTCACAACTATGACTTCTTAAAGAAAAAGTATTTAAAAATGAAAAAGGAAAATGAATCTCTTAGTCTTCAAGTTGTAAATCTTTCTAAAGAAAATAATGACTTGCATTCTACTTTGGTTTCCACTAAAAATGAATTTGATAAATATAAGACTTCTTGTAAAGGCAAGTCCCCATTTGTTGATGCTAATGAGATTACCATGCTTAAGGAAAGAATAGATTCTTTAGGTATTGTTTTGAAAAAGTGTAGTGAGTTTGATAAGAAGAAGATAGAGGCCATGTTTCCTAAGAAACAAGCCCCTAAGAAAAATGTTCACCATGCTCATGTTCATACCACACAACCTTTACATCGTGGCAAATCCCCAAAGCATGCTCACACTTCACACACTCATCATGCATTCATGTATGGAAGAGTGTTCTCATGTTCACATTGTGGGCGGAAAGGACACTTAGCCAATTTTTGCTATGATAGACTAAGTGCATCTTTTCATAATGTTTGGGTTCGAAACACTAACTTTCAAGGACCCAAGAAAGTTTGGGTACTAAAGTCAACAACTTTATTAAATGATATAGGTACCTTCCAAAGCCCAACGACGTAGAGGATTGTGGTATCTTGATAGTGGTTGCTCAAGGCACATGACTTGGGATATCAACAACTTTGCAACCCTATCAAGATACCATGAAGGTGGCACCGTCACCTTCGGAGATGACTCCAAGGGTAAAATCATCGGTATTGGTAATGTAAAACTTAGCACATCCCCTTTAATTGAGAATGTAGTTTTAGTTGACGACCTCAAGCATAATCTCTTGAGTGTTAGTTAATTATGTGATAAAGGTTTTGATGTAGTTTTTGATAATGTTGTTTGTAAAGTAATTGATAGAATTTCTAATGCTTGTGTGTTTTCCGGTTTTCGTGAAAGTAATGTTTATATGATAGATATGTTAAATATGTCTTGTAATATAACATGTTTAAAAGCCCTCGATGACGACTCTTGGTTGTGGCATAGAAGATTAGGCCACATTTCTTTTGACCACATATCTAGGCTAACACAAAGGAAATGGTGAAAGGTATTCCTTGTTTGAATTTTGAAAAAGACCGAGTTTGTGACGCATGTCAATTTGGGAAACAAACTAAGTCTTCTTTCAAGTCAATTAAGGATATCATGACATCACGTCCTTTGGAGTTAATCCACATGGATTTATTTGGCCCTACACAAACCAAAAGTCTAAGTGGGAATAGATTTGCATTTGTTTTAGTTGATGATTTTTCACATTTTACTTGGGTTTTCTTTCTTGAGCATAAAAATCAAGCATTTTCGTATTTCCAAGCTTTTAAGAAAAGAGTTGAAAAAGAAAAGGATGTTTCGATTTTAAGAATAAGAAGTGATAGAGGAGGTGAATTCATTAACCAACCCTTTACCACTTTTTGTGAAGAACATGGAATAAAGCATGAACTATCTTGTCCTAGAACTCCACAACAAAATGGAGTAGTTGAATGGAAAAATCGAACTTTGCAAGAGATGGCTAGGACAATGCTTAGTGAATATGGTCTACCACATTATTTGTGGGCCGAGGCCGTTAATACATCATGCTATATATCAAATCGTGTTTTCTTGTGTAAGAATACTACAAAAACCTCTTTTGAAATGTACTTTTCTAGAAAACCAAATGTTTCATATTTCAAGGTTTTTGGATGCAAATGTTTTGTTTTAAATACAAAAGATAATTTAGGAAAATTTGATCCTAAATCTTATGAGGCTATATTTGTGGGTTATTCTAGTACTAGTAAGGCTTATAGAGTCTTCAATAGGTCATTATTGACTATTGAGGAATCTATACATGTTAAGTTTGAGGAATCTAACTTGTTTGTTAAGAATGTTGTAGAAATAGATGTTTTGCATGAAGGTTTGGAGAAAGTGACCTTGGAGGATACACCTACTATGGGAGACAAGCCAAAGGATGATGAAGGAAGTGAAGCTAAAATACAAGAGGCTCAAGGAAATGAAGATCAAACAAATGGAGAAGAGCCCACTCAACAACTTCCAAAGGATTGGAGATACAATCCACATCATCCCAAGGACCTCGTCATAGGTGATGTATCAAAAGGGGTAACAACTCGCTCTAAACTTCATGACTATTGTGGACATTATGCATTTATTTCTCATGTTGAACCCAAGAACGTCCTCGAAACCGAGGCCGATTCATATTGGTTGCTAGCTATGCAAGAGGAACTCAATCAATTTGAGCGCAACCAAGTTTGGCACCTTGTTCCTAGGCCCCACGATAGACCAACAATTGGTACTAAGTGGATCTTTAAGAACAAGTTGGATGAATCGGGTAACGTTGTTAGGAATAAAGCTAGGTTAGTTGCCCAAGGTTACACTCAAATCGAAGGAATCGATTTTGAAGAAACCTTTGCACCCGTAGCACGGCTTGAAGCCATACGGATGACACTAGCATTTGCCTCATATAAAGATTTTAAATTGTTTCAAATGGATGTTAAAAGTGCTTTTCTAAATGGTTTTATTGAAGAGGAAGTGTATGTTGAACAACCCCCCGGGTTTGTTGATCCTACACATCCGGATTTTGTTTTTAAATTAGATAAAGCTCTTTATGGTTTAAAACAAGCCCCTAGGGCTTGGTATGAAAGACTTTCTTCATTTTTGATTTCAAATGGTTTTAAGAAAGGTAAAATTGACACAACCTTGTTTACAAAATATGTAGAAAATGATATTCTTATTGTGCAAATTTATGTAGATGATATTATTTTTGGTTCTACTAATGAATCTCTTTGCCAAGCTTTTGAGTCATGCATGAAGGATGAATTCGAAATGTCTATGATGGGGGAACTCAACTATTTCCTTGGACTCCAAATCAAGCAAAGGAAGGATGAGATCTTCATCAATCAAGCCAAGTACACAAAGGAACTAATCAAGAGGTTCGGGCTTGAAGAATCTAAAGTAAGCAAAACTCCCATGGCAACAACTACAAAGCTTGACAAGGATGAACAAGGTAAAAGTGTAGACATTAAATTATATCGTAGCATGATAGGTAGCTTGCTTTATTTGACGGCCAGTAGGCCGGATATTATGTTTTCCGTTTGTCTTTGTGCACGTTTTCAATCTTGTCCTAAAGAATCTCACATAATTGCGGTTAAACGCATAATTAGATACCTAAAGGGCACTATTGAAATGGGTTTGTGGTATCCAAAAACCGGCCAATTTTCAATGACGAGTTTTTCGGATGCCGACTATGCGGGTTGTAGGGTAGATAGGAAGAGCACAAATGGAACATGTCAATTCTTAGGTAATTGTCTTGTATCTTGGTCTTCCAAAAAGCAAAATTCGGTAGCCCTTTCAACCGCCGAGGCGGAGTATGTTGCAGCCGGAGCTTGTTGTGCACAAGTTCTTTGGATGAAACATACTCTCCTTGACTATGATTTACACTTTGATCATGTTAAAATATTTTGTGATAATACTAGTACTATTCACATGACAAAGAATGCAAATTAACATAGTAAAACCAAACACATTGACATTAGGTATCACTTTCTTAGAGATCATTATGAGAAAGGTGATATTGATATTGATTATGTTTCTACCGATTTTCAACTTGCCGATATTTTTACTAAACCTCTAGATTATGCTAGATTTTCATTTATTTGTGGTGAGTTGAATGTTTGCATGATAGATTCTTAAAAATATTTCTATTTTGGTGTTTTGCTTGTTTTGATTTTAACGCTTTTTGATGTATGACAAAAGGGGGAGAAAAAGAAATAAGAAGTTTGCTTATAGTTTGAGTTTTGTTTATTTACTTGAGTTTTGGGAGAAAAAGATTAAAACTATAAGTTTAAGAGAAAAAGTATAAGTTTAATTGGTATATAAGATTAAGTTTGTTTTCAATTGGTATTTAAGTTTTTGACAAAAATATTGTGTTTTCAATGCTTCATGTATCTCACTCATAGTTATTTTTTTTACATAGCATTGTTTGAGGGGGAGCTTTCCAAGCTCTTCTTCCTTTATTTTGTTTAAATAACTTATATGTTTTGTCATCATCAAAAAGGGGGAGATTGTTGGCCCAAGGTTACAATCACCCGTCTTTAGTGTGTTTTGATGATTACAAAACATATTAGTTATTTGTACTAATATTATTTGTTGTTTAAGTGTGTTTCAGGTTTTCTATCTTGCATAGGTGTTTTCTTCCCTAAAGGAAGGTGACTTGGACTCAAGATAACTCAAATTGGGCTCAAGATGCAAAATTGAAGATCAAGTGGAGAAAGCCCCTCTTGAAGCCTTGAAGTCCTTAAAACTTTGTAAGAATAGAATGTTAAAGTTTGAGTATATGATATTTGGCTCTAGGATACACACACACATTTTTCTTTACAAAATTCTATGTTTTAAAAATGTTTGTTTCTAAGTTTTATGCCTAAGTTTATATATACATGTATCCAAACTTGTTACAAATTGAATATCTTGTTTAAAACATGTGTATAGACTATTTTTGCATAATACTTAGTTATAAGTATCTCAAAATATTTTTCACAAAATTTTCCAACTCCAAATCCTGCCAGTTTTCCCTGTTTCAGGTTGACCGGCTGACCGCCCGGTCGACCGGCGCCTGTGTCAGGACGTGCACGTTTGTGCACGTCTGTCGGTCGACCGACCCGGTCGACCGACTGTAAGCAGGCCACTCTCGGTTTGTTTCGGTCGACCGCCCGGTCGACCGCACTAAGGAAACTGTGTTTCCTTTGAGGAGACGGTCGACCGGACAGTCGACCGGAGCCCAACGGCTCTTTGCCAGCAAGGCGACGGTCAACCGGACCAGTCGACCGCCAAGCCTGCTGCTGGCCAACGGCTCTTTCCTCTTTGGGCAAGTCTGAAAATCTGTTTTCTTTTTCTTCTTTATCAGAGTTTTAGAGAGTTGTTGGAGGCCTTTTGTAGGTCAAATTAGGTGTAAAGAAAAGAGTTTTAACCTATTCTCTCCTTATAAATAGAGGGCAATAGTTCTTAGTTATTCACTTAGAAAAATCCTTGGTTTTCATTGTTTTCAAGAGAAAGAAAAAAATTGTTTCAAAGCTTTCATTTCCAACTCTTTTAAAGTTTGTTTTTCAGTTGTGTTTGATTGCCAATATCACTCTACAACTGAAGTTTTCTCACCACACTTCATAGAGCCAAAAGTCCTTTACTCATACTATAGAGAAGTTGTAAAAAGAGTGAGAGTGTTGTAAAAAGTTTGAGAAAGAGTTTTGTGATCTTGAGGAGATCACTATTGTTCTTGTGATCCTTGTTCTTGTGGAGACAACTCCTAGGTGGAGTTCTTTGTAAATTGTGAAGCTAAGGGCTTGGGGTCTTCGGTAGACCAAACTTGTACGGCATCCTCGGTGGATAGTGGAAACCCTTCACGGAGGTGAAGGATAGAGCGGTAGCTCGAACCTCGAAACAAATCATTTGTGTTTGCGATTGCCTTGCGTCATCTTGCTTTATATTTCTCTTTCTTTATATTGTCTTCAATTATTTGCTTGAGAACTAACCCTTTTCTTTGTGCAATCTTCTCTTGTTTGTTTTTACTTGTGTTGTTGATTGTGTGTATTTCATCATAGCATTTCATTCTTTACTTGTTCGATCATATCTCATACAACACGGTTGTATTGCGCACCTCTAACCCATTTTAAGGGGAATTGGGAGGAAGGAGTTCAGAATCTCTCACGGGGTATTCGGCTCTTAGTCGTGTTTTGAGAGATCGTTGCATCACTCATTCTATTAAGTTTAAAAAGATCATTAGATTAGCAATTACACCTATTCACCCCCCCTCTAGGTGTATTTCAGATATCTGACAGTGGTTGTTTCAAACACATGACCAGATACATTCAAATGATGTCTTTCATACAAAATAAGAATGGAAGAATAGTAACATTCGGAGTAATAACAAAGAAAAAATTATTGGTATCGCCATGGTTGATAATCATAATAAATCTCTTATTGAAAACGTGTTTTTGATAAGTGGTTTAAAACATAACCTCTTGAGTATTAGTCATTTATGTGATAAGGGTTACAAAATTGACTTTGAAAAATAGGTTTGTCTTATTTATGATACTAACATGATTGATGTTTTATTTAGAGGTATTCATAAGAACAATATTTATGAATTATCTATGAATTCCATGCCATCTTCAGATGATTTATGCTTGATTACTTCTAATAATGATTTTTGGCATTGGCATAAAAGATTTGATTTGAACATTAAGGGTCTTTCAAAATTACTTTTTAGAAAGATCATTTGTGTGATGCTTGTCAACTCGGTAAACAAGTCAAATCTTTTTTTTTAATTAAAGATTTGATTTCTACTAGTAGACCATTAGAACAATTCCATATGGATTTGTTTGGTCCTACTAAAATCTCATCTTTGAATAAAAGTAAATATGTATTTGTTATCGTGGATGACTATTCTCGGTTTATATGAGTTATATTTTTAAAAAATAAAATATACTTTGATAAATTTTCAAGTTTTTGTGAGAGTTCAAAATCAAAAATCTCTAACCATTGTAATCTTTAGAAGTGATCATGAAAGAGAATTTGAGAATGAATCTTTTACAAATTCCTGTGATAAATTTGATATTGCACATAATTACGCTTTTTCTAGAGCTTTTTCTCAAAATGGTATTACTGAGAGAAAAAAATATAATATTGCAAGAGTGTGCTAGGCCATGCTTGTTGAAAGTAACACACCAAAATATTTTTGGGTTAAATCAGTTGCACTTGCATACTACATTTTAAATCGAGTTCTTATTCGACTTATTTTAAACAAAACTTGTTATGAATTATTTTTTGGAAGAATTTTAAAAGTTTCTTATTTAAAGTATTTAGTTACAAATGCTTTCTTTTAACTACAAGAGATGCTTTGTACAAGTTTGATATTAGATTCAATGAAAGAATTTTTATTGGATATTCTACTAGGAGTAAAGCATACGTGATTTTCAATTAAAAAAACTTCTATTGAAGAATATTTGCATGTTATATTTGATGAATCTTTACCTAAATCTTCCCATGATATTTGTAATGATAATGATAATATTATTAACGCATCTCATGCTAATACTAATATTTTTTCATTAACAATCGAAAAGAAAATTAACAAAAGAAAGGAAAGATCTTATCGGATTTGTAAAAATAAAAAAAACTCCAATTGTAACCACCAAGTGAGTCCTTAATTTTTACTCCTCCAGTAGAGCTCATTTACTCATGTTGTACCTAAAAGAAAAGAAAAAAAATATTTTTACAATTGAAGGACTTGGGACACCATCTCAAAAGACTAGCCTTCTAGGTGGAGTTGCCCAAATCCTTATATACCTAAGACCATCCCCATGTCCAGCCGATGTGGGACTATTTGTTCGACCCAAATCCCAACATTCCCCCCTCGAATAAAGAGTCTCCCTGCAAGCTCAACTATCTTCACACTAAAAGATCAAATGCTCCATCGAGATCTAACTCTTCACTGCATGAGGTGGCGACACGCCTTATGTGAAGCACCAACTGCAGTTTGTCACCCCTCTACACTGCGTGGGGAACTGCACGCCCATTGTAAAGGAGCACCACTACTAAATTTCTCGAGAGCCCAACATTAGCTTCACATGGCCTATTGCGCCTTTTTGCGCCAGTGGGTGGCCAAGCCCATTGCGCCATTGGGGGGTCTACATCGTTGAACATCACCCACACACATGACTAAGTTCGGGGCATAGCTCTGATACTAATTGAAGGATTTAGGGCACCATCTCAAAAGACTACGTCTAGCCGATGTGGGACTATTTGTTCGACCTAAATCCCAACAATTAGATCCAGCTATCTTTAATACAGAAAAACAAACAATAATTCTCCCAACAACGACATCAAAATTTGATCGCTTTAAAATGGTCGTCATTAAATTGCAAAATAATACAAATTTGGATTAAATCTTACTACTAGTATTGAATATAGCAGCAAGACCTAGTCGAATCCATCAGGAGTTTTGTGTTGAATTTCTAATCAAAAGTTGTTCAAGAGAACAATTGATTTTTTTAATCTTTTCTAAATTATCAATTAACTAAATTAAACTAAACAAAACTTAACTCAGCAAATATCAAATACTTGAGAGATATCAATTTCAAATGATTCTTGAATTTTTAATCCTTCTAAATCTATGACTTGAAATCATTGGATCACGTAGAGTTGTTTTACTCACCTAGGCATAACATATCTACTCGTCATGCTAGAAGCACCAATAGAGATAGATTATCTCGATGATAATGAAGTAAAATCAATTCAATACATGAACAAAATATCTTAAGCATAAGCTATCTCGTATCAAGTCCTAACATAACCTATCTCAGTATCAATTATTCTGGCATTAAAAATAAAAATGTAGCCCCAATCATCTAAAACTCAATCAATAGTTACAACCAAAAATTTAAGCTTCATAACCCAATAATAATTTTTTTAGCCACACATAACTTTCACTTTCATTGCAAAAGTTTTGTAAAAAAAATACAACTCAGAGAGAGAGAGAGAGAGAGAGAGAGAGAGAGAGAGAGAGAGAGAGAGCTCAGCCAGTAGTCACTGGTCACATGACTTGGTGTCCTCTCTGAATCATAACATTTTCCTTCTTTGAAATCACATGCATTGTTCTTCATCAAACTGCACTCTTCTCTCTGAACTCTTCTTCTTTGTTGTCAAGCTTCATTCATTTATAGTTGCTAATGCTTGAGGATTTATTGAAGTTGGTTGCAATTTAGTTAGGATTTGATACCATGCATTTATCTTTTTGACTCTCACAAAATTATTTAGTAAAATCTCTCATTATCCTTTTGTTTTTCTGTTATTTAAGATCGGCCAAACTCGTGTTGATTGTTTGAGCTTAGGACTTGAGATTTGATTTTGATTTTGATTTTGCTTTCTTGCGGCTAAAGTTTTTTGCTGACTGATGTTTTTTGAGTTTGTGGATTTGATTTTTTGGTGTTGGTTGTTGAGCATTCGCCAAATGTTTGTTGGTTTGTCCTGATCTGCTGTTGTGCGCCATGTCTCAGACCTGCTTGATAAATTGTTTCAACGATTCTCTTGACTCAAAATTGTCTTTGTGCACAATAAAGCCTGCAGATTATAAAATTACTATATTATTGTTTCACTCACATAATTTAATTTATAAAATCACTTAATAAGATTATTGAATAATAGAAAATATTATACTTGTCACCTATTAAATTAGTGAAACAAACATGAACACGTGTAGATGTAGACATTTGAAGACAATAGGCAAAAACGTACACGATTTCTAAGCTCGGAATTGAATAAACTCAACTAATTCCATATATAGGTACACTTTAATCGTATGATCTCAAGATTATGTTCCGCAGAGCTCATTTCATACAAACATCAAACTGAAGTTCAAGCTTGAACAGGCTTAATCACCTGTTTGGCTTGATGGAATTGATGAAAGTGGGAGAAAAAGGTATAAGTGAAAATAAGGATGAGAAATGTGAGAGTGTAGTGAAAAATTAGGATTTATGCAATTCTCATTTTTAGTGTTTGATTGTAATGTGAAAATGTAAGTGAAAAAATATATTGTATTTTCAATATTTGGTTATTAATATGAAAGTGGAAGTGAAAAAATTGGCGACAAAATTGACCATAAAAATATTAAATTAAAAATTAATTTTGAAGTAATATTTTAGGTCTGTAATTAGACTGCACGTGAAATTTACATGACATCAAAATTAACTGTTTTGAAGTACAACTTAATACAAGTGAAATTTATATGATCACTGTTAAGAGTAGTTTTAGGATTAGAATCTATATTGCATTAGAATAATATTAGGAATAGAGATTTTTTATTATTCTTGTATTAGAATTAGGATTTTTCCTTCTCATATATATATATATATATATATATATATATATATATATATATATACACACACATATACACATATACATATATATATATATAGCTGATCCTCTAAGAACGGTTCTCACGGATTTCTGTGAGAACTTTCACGTGGGTCGTCGGATCTGATAGATCAAATCAAATAAAACTAGATCTCTATCAGATCCGACGGCCCACGTGAAAGTTCTCACATGAATTCGTGAGAACCGTTCTTAGGGGATCAACTCACTATATATATATATATATATATATATATATATATATATATATATATATATATATATATATATATATATATATATATGAGAAAAATGTTTATCAGCCTGCGGGTTGAGAGTACTCTCTCAGCCTGCGGTGACGTGGCTCAATTTGTTACCTAAGTGACTTGCGGCCTGCTATTAGGAAGAAGTTAAATTACCAAATACCCCTTTCGATAACTTTCCTTATTGTTTATTATTATTTTTTCCCCTTTTTTTTGCCGCTCTTTATAGGATTTAGGTTATTTTATATAAATTACTTTTCGCCCTATTTCTTTACCTCTTTTTTGAAAGATCTAGTTTATCCTTTTCAGCCTGCGATAAATTTTTTTCTGAAAATATAAAATCTTTTCAGATCAATTTTTTCAGCCTGCGATAAATTTCTACTTATAGTTTAATTTTTTTGTATATAATGTAGTCAGAGTCTTTGGTCGCAGTGTACATTTAAACTGCGACCTTAGTCAGAGACTTTGGTCGCAGTGTACATGGTTAATTGCGACCAAGGTCGCAGTGTTGTTATTGATAAAGATGGCCAGCAACTGCAATCTAGGGTTGCATTACATGGACTGTGACTTAGGTCGCAGTACGTTAAGTAAGTGTTTCTTTTATATTAACATGCATAGCGACCAAGGTCGCAGTGTTGTTTTGGATTAAGACTGCCGCCAGCAACTGCGACCAAGATTGCCGTGTTGTTGTTTTGGATTAAGTCATTTTTTGAATCTAAATGAAAAATAAAAAGTTTGCTGAGGGGACGCGACTTGGAGTCACTCCGAGAGACGCGGCCTGTCATAAAGATTTTATGAGATCTTTAAACGTCAAGTCTACGTTGACGAACCCGCACCATTCGTTGTTTCCCGAAGCGGTTGTCCACGCGTCGGCTCTTCATTGGGTTTAGGCGTTAATGTCTTTTAATGCCAAACCGGCGCTGGTGGTTGTAGACCAGCGTCTTCGACGCTTCTTGAAACGACACTCCACGCGTCAGCCTTCCATTGGACTTCGATAGTCGTGCGATCATTAAGGCCGATGGTTCTGATTAATGAACCATTAATTATGGTTATTATGGGCTGCCTATAAATAGGGCTCACCCTCTCCCATAATTAGACTGTTTTCTTTTCGAGAGCAATTGCTCTGAGAATTTCCGCCTTCTTCAGAGTCTCTAACAGGGGCCTGCCTCCATGGATGAAGATGACCCTATGGACGAACTTGATCGATGTTCGTCCACAATGGAAGAAGTCATAGACCTCATCGTCCACAAGGGAAGAAGTCATGGTCCTCGTCGTTCACAAGGGAAGAAGTCATGATCCCTGATGAGGACTTAACCCTCACCAAGATCTCCTCGGACTTGATGCACCAGTCAAGCTTGCTGGCACGGGATGGTCAGAGTGGGTATGGCGGCGGGGGATGTGGTGGATATAGTGGTGGGTAGCACTGGATAACCTTCTGGTGGAAGAGATGTTCATGAACGAAGGATCGTATCCCGCCACTTTGGAGGGTCAGGTGGAATCGGAGGATTCCGCTGCCACCAGACCTCAATAACACCACTGCTCTTAGTCAACAAGGGCTCTTTTGATGTTTAGTCTTCTTTGTACTGCTGTATTGTAACACTCAATCTTATTGTATAAGAGAGCGTTTTGTATCATTTTCACATGCCTGGAGATAAATGCCTGGACATAAATAAAAATCATATTTGTTTTTTAATAAACTACGACGTTGATCGCAGTCATGCATTGCAAATAAAACAACTTGGACCAGAGACGACACTGCGACCAAGGTCGCATAAGACTACATTGCAAACAGATACAACTGCGACCACGCAGTGTTGTTGTTGATTAAGACTAAAGACCAGCAGCTGCGACCATGGTCGCAGATTATTTTTTTAAGACTGCGGCCAGCAACTGCGACCAAGGTCGCAGTATTGTTGTTGATTAAAAATAAAGACCAGCGAATGCGACCAAGGTCGCAGTGTATTTTATTAAGTCCAAAAACCAGCAACTGTGACCAAGGTCGCATTGTATTTTATTAAGACTACGGTTAGCAACTGCGACCAAGGTAGCAGTGTTGTTGATTAAGACTAAAAGACCAGCAACTGCGACCAAGGTCGCAGTTTATTTATTAAGTCTGCGTCCTGCAACTGCGACCAAAGTCGCAACCTTTCATTTAAAAATTTATACGGGTGAAGTAATATAATTATTAACTGCGTCCATGGTCGCAGTATATTCGTTTAGCGTAAAATATTTAAAATGAAGGTTTGTAACAATTGTACAGCATTTCAACCAAGACATAGTAGTAAAAAATGTAATTCACACAATTAACTTTAGAAAACAGATTTATATATATTTTAAAAAAATACAAAATACAATTTTTTAAACTTCTAATCCTCGTCATCACCATCGTAATCAGATTCGTCGTCAAGAGTCATGCTTTCGTCTTCTGTATCGCTTTCCGTCTCTTCCTCCTCTTCAGCGACATTCTCCTCTTCGCTTTCTTCCTCTTCATGTTTGTGTTTTGGTTCATCAATGAACTCCCAGAACGGGTCGTCTGTATCAAGCTCAGGTTCTGACCCGTAGCGAGACATCGGTTCAGAACTAAACATCCAATCATCAATAGATGATTGGCTTCTTTCCGGTGAAGACGGTGGTGAAGACATTTTTTTGAATCTATTTTCCGAACAGTGAGAGTAACGAGTTTGAGCAAAAATAACTTAGTATGTTTTTAATCCTTTGCTCATGACCCTTTATATATTTTTAATCCCGGAATTCCAAAAGGTTTAAGATCTCGGACCACGTGAATATCTCTCAAATATATTTTCTACCTTTTCCAAAAATTGTATACTTCCTAGGTGACTGTTCAGTTATCCAAACAGTTTAAAAGTTAATACACTATAATTTTAAATTACTTTGAACTCCAAAACAGTACATTATTGCGACCATAGTCGCATTGGGAACTGATAAATGATTAAGTAACTGCGACCATAAATTGTCAACCGTTAGTCATCAAATACTGTCCTTCGTATAATTTCTGAATGTTTGTCCGATCCTCTTATTAACAATTAAATTGGTTTTTACATATATTATGCGACCATGGACTGCGACTATGATCGCAGTACCGCGACTATGGTCGCAGTATTTAACGAGAGCGATAGTATAATCACAGTTTACGTATTATTTTATATTCTTTTTGTTCTTTATTTTTGACTGTTGTCTGAATAAGGACTGATTCTATAGTCGCAGTTCACCGTATCTTTTGTCTCAGCCGCCTATAACGTATGAATTATTTTTAATTATTGCATCAGTAGTAGGAATGCGACTATGGTCGCAGTGTTTAAGAGCAGCAGTCGCAGTTTGGATATGTAATTAAAAGAGTTTATAAGTTAATATAGTGAGAAAGAGACCTTACAAAAAAATAGAATTAAAAGCTTTAAAAGAAGACAAAATATATTTGAATATCAGAAGATCAGGAAATCCTAATCCTCGTCATTATCACCATCATAAGCAGATTCATCGTCTTCATTCTTCTGCTCTTCCTCTTCATCACTTATTTCCTCATCATCTTCCTGTTTTTGAGGTTTTTTTTGTTTCACCGATGAACTCCCAGAATGGATCGTCTCTATCAAGCTCTTCGTCTGACCCGTTGCTAGGAAGCGAGCCTACAACATCAAAGGACATGCTTTCATCAAGCATATCTCCGTCAAGTGGCAGAGGAATAATGTCTTCTTCACTAACCCACATTAAAACTTCATTATCATCATGAATAGGAGGATCAGTTAATACATTATTTGATGTAGTGAGATAGTCAAAAGGAGTGAAGTCCAGACTGGTATCAGATTCACTTGAATATCCTGAAGACAAAGGACCGGTGGGGGAACGATTGAAGTTGAAATCTAAGTGTTCAGAGGAAGAAGATGGGGAAGACATGATTCAAGAATGAATTTTTTTTTTGGAAGTTTTTGAAATCAAATTGAAAAGGAAGAACAAAAATATAGTTTTTAGGTATGAGATAATATATTAGTTACAAGCATTATATAAAGGTCAATATTGTGGAAGAACGTGAATAGTAATAATAATTGTTACAGGTGAGGGTTGAGTATGGTAGGAAGTGGTAAAAAAATTAAATATTTAATTGAAGATTTATTGCGGGAGAATCCGAAGAGTTCTTTTTTTTCCAGAGGTTTAATACATGAAGTACAAATTAACTTTTATAGAATTGTTTGCCTATATCTTTAGATTACGTATGGTGCACATCTTTCCTTTCTCGAGATTAACATTAGTGCATCTCTTTTTTCTAGACTGTTGTTGTACGATAGAATGCGACTAGGGTCGCAGACGTTATATAAAGAAGTTTTGTTATATAATGACTGCGACTAGTGATTGCGACTGTGTCGCAGTTGTCATATAAAATTGAAATTATATTGTATTAGGTCGCATAAAAACGTTTTGTTATACTATGAGTGCGACTAGTGACTGCGACTGTGTCGCAGTTGTTATATTGTATTAAGTCTGCGACCATGGCATGTTTTTTAAATTTTCAATGCTTCTGCTTATTTTACATTATATTGATCCAATTTTTTTTAATTATATTTTTCGATGTATTAAAATTACGAATTTTATAACTGTAGATATATTCAACTGAAATTTTTGTTTGTTCATGACTTTATTCCAGTTTAGAATTAAAAAAGGGTATTTTGGTCAATTTGTTTCACGATTGTTTAGGCGGGATTTTTTTGATTTTTTTTGGCGCCAACACACTGCGGCCGATGTGTGGCATATATTCAGCCACGTCCCGCCGGCTGAGAAACTATCTCAGCCTGCAGGCTGAGGTACAGTAACCCCTATATATATATATATATATATATATATATATATATATATATATATATATATATATATATATATATATATATATATGCGCTGCCCTCATCAAAGATATGCACTCTAGTTTTCTCTTTCTTCACTTACGGTAACATGGTATCGTGGTAAGATTTCTTCTTATCGTCATCAACACGCCAACAACGAGCCTGCAGTAGGCTGTGCTCATGTACTCGAGGCTAGCGCGTGGCCTTCGCTCCAAAAGAGCTCTCCTTAATCTCCTCAAAACCCTTAATTAAATTACTTAAAAAAAAACCTCCTCGTCAAAAATTCGTCAAAATCATCTTTCTCCAACTCGCTGACTCGACCTTCTTCTTCTCAACAACACCGACAACCGTCCAACACAATCGCTCCCTCTTCATTTTCTGCCTGCGTCATCCTGCTCTTCTCACTGTATACCAAAAATTAGCCGAGGCTACAGTCGAACACGCCCAGGCCAAGGCCAAACTCGCGATTTTTTGCTGCCACCAATCCTTGTGTGAGTCCCAACTACAAAGTTCCTCCACCTGTTCAAATTCTACACAAATCCAGTGGGCAAACCAGCCTGCAACTCAAAGGCCAACAAGCAATTCCGGCAAACGCATGTACAACTGAACTGTACAAGTTTCAGAGCCAAAACTATTCTGCAATTAAATTTGTGCATCCTCTTGCACAATTACAAACAAACAAGTCCAGACAACAAGCAATCAATCACAAGTTTCCATGCAAATCAACAACATTCCATCTCCAACCAAATTCAGAGTCATCAAGCAACTTGCAACTAATTCTGAGGGTATTTATGAACTCAATTGGTCTTTTTTATGATGCTCGTCTTTTACTATCATTTTTTTAACTACATTGGTCCGAGTGCATCTGCTAGTAGAAATCACCAGATTTTTCTAACTGCACTGATCCAAGTGCGTTATTCTAACTGCACTAGCTCGAGTGCGTCTACTGGAAGACATCACTAGATTTATCTGCACTGGTTCGAGTGCGTCTATTGGCAGCCATCACCAGATTCTATTATTAGCTACAGTGGTCCAAGTGTGTCTCCTGACGGGCATTACCGATCTACTACATACCTACTACATTGCAGTCAGTCATATCTCTCTATTAGTTTATCAAATCGTTCTTTCTGAGCTTGAGAAATCTCTAAAACTTTTTTTTTCCTTTTCTTTTTTTTTTATTTTTTTTAAGGTTAGGAGAGTTGTTATGGCAAACTCATGCTGGTTTCCCACCATGAGTTTGAGGGGGTATTAACAGTAGTATTAGGATTAGAATTCATATTGCATTAGAACAATATTAGGAATATATATTTTTTATTATTCTTGCATTAGAATTGTATTAGGAGTTCTCCTTAGGAATTGTATCCCTATATATATCTGGGCATTGCCCCTATCAAAAATATGCAAATCAGTTTCTTTTTCTTTAATTATTGTAACACATAATTAATTGTAACACTCTGAAAGTGAAAAAATAGTAGTGTAAAAGGGAGGTGTAAAAGAAAAAGGAAAAAGAAAAATGGTTTTTCTCATTTTTCATTTCTGATTCAAAACAAATAAAGGAAGCAGGAAATGAGTTTTTCCACTTCCCCACTTCCCTACAACCAAACACGACCAGTTGAAGCTGCAAGTAGGGATGGCTAATAGGGCGGGTCGACCCGCTTCGGCCTGCCCCGCCTTGTGCGACCCGTTTGAGTCCACAGGGCGGGTTGCGGGTCAACCCGGACCCACCCTGTTTAGGGGCGGGTTAACCCGAATTGACCCGTCCCGTTTAAACGGGACGGGTCAGATTCGTCCCGAATCGGGTCGGAGAAAATTTTTCCCAACTTTCCCCGACCTCTCCTCTTTCTTTTTCTTTTTTTTTTAAGTCCTATATTATTATGTATGTGAGATGGAAAAATTAGTTTAAGCCCCCTATTTTATTTTTTTTACTTTTTTAGCCCTCAACAGCTCAAAAAATTGCTTATTGTGGTATATTTGAAAATTTTAAAAATAAAATAATAATAAAATCCGAGACGGGTCCAACACGTCTCGACGAATCCGGGTAACGAATCAGGTCAGAAACCCGATTCGTTACCCCGATTACTTGATTCGTCTCGTTTGGATTCGTTACGAGACGGGTTTAACCCGTCTCGTAATAAATTCATTAGCTAACGGGACGAATCAACCCGATTCGTCCCGTTGGCCATCCCTAGCTGCAAGATTATATATCAAATGGAATGTGAACATGCCTTCTCCAGCTCAAGCTTTCCAAAACGAACAATCTGAGCATGAACAAGCTTAGATGGCTTTATCAACAGTTTCACACCCTTGTAAAAGTGCTCTCTCTCTCTCTAATTCTCTACCCCCGGACTTGCTCTTGTTATCTTAACACACCTTAATCTGGCCCATATCATGGTAGGATATCACGCCCGCCTGATGTGTTCTCTAGTTCTTACCATGCTGTCATTTATATTTCATTCATATTTCCTGAATTACAATAGTGAAGATGAAGATTGAGAGGTCACAAAAATGACATGTTTCTGGGAGTATAAAGATAACTATTATTTTCTGAAGGGCATTTGGATTGGCTACTCAGAGCTTTAATGCATACTTCAAAGTGAATGGTATTTTATGAAAGTAAGTTGTGCAGCAGTGACAATTGCTGGAATGTTTAGATCAACAAGTTGAGTTGCCACATTGATCAAACTCCATGATGCAAGGATGGTTGATGACAAAGTATTAGCAGCCACCTGAGCTTACAGCAGTATCTTATCCACAATGGAATCATTTTCCGTGGTGAGGTCTTGGATCCCTCTCCAAGGTTTGAACTTCATTTAAATATTTGTTTCGGTAATTCAGAAAACAAAAGAAAGTTCAATAAAAACAAGGTAGAAATATGTAATCTTGTGTGATCCAAATGTTGATGAACTTCAAATCTGAAATTAAAAGAAAATTCTAACAAACTAACCCGTCTATTTTTGGAAGGTAGAATTTCCTCTATTCTGTGAGCATGAGTGGTTAGATTACGCTTGTCCAATAAGACATTCTATTGTGTGATACTTAGAGATATAGAAGCATGAATAATTTGTGAATAGACACAGCGTTATATGTAAAATGGTTGAACTTGCCCCCAGTTCATCTCCTCTATATCAGAGCTAGCCAAGCATATCTGCTCATCTTCATACTTAGATCATGACTTCCTTGTGTAGTTACTTAAATGAAAGTATCATATTGATTTGTCGAAAAAACATGTATATTAGTAAACTGATTGACACTCCTATGGTCCTATGGATCGTAATATTTTTTCAGTTAAAATTTGGGAGCCTTGTGTTGATTCTTGCCAGTAAAAAGATGGTAGACTGGTTCATTCGATTTTGACTCAGGCCCGATATTACCTTTGTTGTAGGTGTATTAAATCAATATATGCAGAAATCTTATGAGCTATATTGGACCACAAATTGTTGTCTTGCAGTATCTTAAGAGTAGTCTTGGTAAAGGTTGTCTTATTGATTTTCCTTTCATTTTGATATTATGGATTGTTCTAATAGAAAGAGACAGAGAGAACAGCACACCAGTGTTTAACGTGGTTTGGTCAATGTGATCTACGTCCACGAGAGAAGACAGAAAGAGGAATCCACTAATCAAAAGGGGAGAATACAAGAGATTACAACTCAAATTTCACTCACCCAAGCCCAATGAAACCCAACTCATTAGAGCTTAACAAAAGGAAGATGAATGGTAAGAGAAATGAGAGAACAATATAATATTTGACAACTCTCTCTTCTCACTTCCTTGCTCCTTCAAATCTCATGCAATGTGGTGCCTATTTATAGGCAAAACTTTCAAACCCCTTCATCACTTCACCCTACACATACATCAAAATCATAGGGCGGCTATGATCTTCATAGTGCGGCTATGATCTTCATAGGGTGGCTATTGATGGCTTTTAGGGTTGCTAGAGATTATGATTTGGTTTATTCATTAAAGACATTAACAATGTTCCATGCTTCTTGAGAGATTATGTGGATTCAGTCTCATTTTGGTGAGATAGGTGTTATCTGTAACAAGCCAGTAGTGATGCATTGTGACAATCAAACAATTATATACTTATCAATAATTCTGTTTTTCACGAGAGACGAAGGTTGATTATCTTTGAAGACTGGGTGATGGAATATCCGATCGGCACTACTTTTGTTCAGTCTAGCTGTCATCCTGGTGATATATTTAGACAACTTCGTCTAAATGTGTTTATCTTTTGTAATAAGCTTGCATAATTGATATCTATGTTCTAATTTGAGGGAGAGTAATAGAGTAGTAATATGTTATTTATGTACGGGTCTTTTCCTTATTTATGTATTTATCCCATCCCTAGTCTATTTACTTATTCTATGCTTATAAATTAAGGGAGACACCTTTGTTTGGGGTGAACATCTTCTAACTCTATCTCTACAAATTTAATGTCCTAACAATATACATATTCCTGAAAGGAAAACAAATACAAATACGATGAAACCAGTATCCTCTCCATGTCTGCTCCATTCCCATGTTGGAGGAGAGAGTACAGTAGAGGAAGTGAAGTCATGCCAGGTGCTGTTGAAGACTGCCAAGGAGTCTACGACGAAAGGCGACGGAACAGCAGGCAGGAAAAACGAAGCAGCAGCAGAAAAGACAGTGGTCGGTCGACCGGACCGGTCGACCGACGTGCACGAAGTGCACAGGTGCTCCCAGGTTGCTTCGGTCGACCGGACCGGTCGACCGAAGAGGGTCTTGGTTGCGTCGGTCGACCGGACCGGTCGACCGGAAAGGGTCTCTGTAAGCAACCCAACTCTCTGTTTGTTTCGGTCGACCGGCTCGGTCGACCGGAAGAGGGAGTCGGTCGACCGGCCGGTCGACCGACAGTCGGGTTTTGGGCGAAATCTGTTGTTTCGGGAAGTTATGTATTTAAGCCCTGGTTGTAATTTTCTAGGGTTAAGAGTGCTGAGAAAAAGTATAGCTGTGGACTCTCTTGTGTTGATAGAGATCGAGAGCTATTGTAATCCATCTTCCATAAAGAAAACTCTCTCCGTGAATTGCCCCGAGGACGTAGGCAAGTTGGCCGAACCTCGTTAGATCTGGTTTTTGCGATTGGATGTTCTTCTAGTTTGTTTTCATTGTTCTTGGTGATTGAGATCAGGTTGGATCTTCTAAGGGTTGTTGTCTCCGAGCACAACAAGTGGTATCAGAGCGTTCAGGTTACGCTTGGGATATTCTGAAGATTCGAAGGGCTCCAGATCTGATCAGGTGGAGATCGTGTGTCGATCTCAGGTCAGAGGCATTGGTGTTCAAGGAGATCGTGTGTCGATCTCAGGTGGACATAGGGAGGGCTCGCTGAATCAGGGGTGGAATAGATCTGGTGAGAAACTCAAGCTAGGGTTTCAAGGTAGAGGTAAAAATCACTTTTTTATCTCAGAAATAGATCTATTTTGCAAGTATTTGATCTTCCGCATAGTTAGAGGGTCAAGGAAAGGATCTCAATGGCAGAGGAATCTAAGTCTGTTAAAACAATGAACAACTCCAGGATTGAAGTTGTTAAGTTCAATGGAACTAACAATTTCGGGATGTGGAGGTGTGAGGTTATGGATGCGTTGAATGCACAGAACCTCGAGGACACGCTCCTTTTGGAGAAGAAGAATGATACTACCACTGATGATGAGTGGGCAAAAATGAACAGGTCGGCATGTGGCCTGATTCGCTCATGTTTGTCACAAGATATCAAATATTCTGTTCAACATGAGAAGTCAGCAAAGGATATGTGGAATACCCTCGAGAAGAAGTACCTGACAAAGAGCGTGGAGTCAAGGCTGCAGCTTAAGAGCAAGCTGTATTTGTTCAGGATGCAGAGGGGAAGCACAGTAAATGAGCACCTCAACAGGTTTACAAAGCTTCTTACGGATTTGCTAAATGTGGATGCCATTATAAGTGAGGAAGACAAGTCAGTCATTCTTCTGAACTCTCTTCCACCGGAGGAGTATGAAATATTTACAATGACATTCATAAATGGAAGGCAAACCTTAAACTATGATGAGATATCGTCAGCACTGATGAGTTATGAGAAGAGGAAGAATGAGAAACATTCTGGGAGATCTAGTTCATCAGCAGAGGCTTTGGAGGTAAGAGGCAGGAGCTCATCAAGGAAAGGCAAGGAGGTGAGAGGAAGATCGAAGTCAAGACCGGGCTTAAGGGATCTTAAGAAAGACCAGTGCATGTATTGCAAAGAGTTTGGGCACTGAAAAGTTGACTGTCCAAAGTACAAGGGGAAGAAGAAGGAATCAAAATCTGAGGCAAATGTGGCAAGAGTGACAAAGGCTGCTAGCAATAAATCACAGGCAGAGGATTCAGATTCAGATTCTTCGGTATTCTCGTTTTCAGTTACTACTCCTGTTGTAGGTTACTCGGGGGAAAACGAGTGGATCCTGGACACAGGTGCTACATATCATGTATGCCCTAATCGAGATTGGTTTACTAGTCTTGAGAAGCTGGAGGGATGTTCGGTCGTCATGGGCGATGATCATCCATGCATCATGGAGGGTGTAGGCACAATTCCTATCAGGATGTTCGACGGGATGGTAAGGGAGCTGAAGGAAGTGAGATATGTCCCTCAGCTGAAGAGGAACTTGATCTCAGTAGGTGTTTTGGAATCATTAGGGCTCGGAGTGTCTATTAAAGAAGGTGTTCTTAAAATGACGAAGGGCTCAATGGTGGTGTTGAAGGCCAACCGCAGGAATAATTTGTATTACTTGAAGGGTAGTACAGTGACAGGGCAGGTGGCAGCTTCGACCAGTCAGAAGGAAGATCTAACCCGGCTATGGCACATGAGGCTGGGACATGCAGGGGAGAAATCTATGCAAGCTCTTGTGAGGAAAGGGCTACTGAAGGGTGCAGAGACCTGCAAACTGGATCTGTGTGAACATTGCATCATAGGCAAGAAGACAAAGGTGAAGTTTGAAACAGCTTCACACTGCACCGAAGGCATTCTTGATTATGTGCACACAGATGTATGGGGACCCACAAAGACTGCATCAATAGGGGGAACCCACTACTTTGTGTCGTTTATCGATGATTATTCTAGGCGGTGCTGGGTGTACACCATGCGACACAAGAATGAAGTCCTAGAATTGTTTGTGAAGTGGAAGGTTAATCAGGAAAGGAGTACAGGAAGAAAAGTCAAGGTCCTTCGTTCTGACAACGGAGGAGAGTACAAGTCAGACCCTTTCCAGAAGCTATGTCTTGATGAGGGCATAGAGAGGCACTTCACAGTAAGGGAAACTCCGCAACAGAATGGGGTGGCTGAAAGAATGAACCGAACTTTGCTAGAGAAGGTTCGGTGCATATTGTCAAATGCAGGATTACCAAAGAAGTTCTGGGCTGAAGCTTTGGGGTATGCATGCCATCTCGTCAATAGGTTGCCGTCATCTGCAATAGGGGTAAGACCCCCCTTGAAGCTTGGTCGGGTAAAGCTGCAGGAGATTATGATGTGCTCAGGATATTTGGATGTCCAGCCTACTATCACGTAAAAGAAGACAAATTAGATCCGAGAGCGAAGAAAGGTGTGTTTGTTGGCTTCAAGAAAGGAACCAAGGGGTTCAAGATCTGGGACCAACAGGACAACAAATTCATAATCAGCAGAGATGTCACTTTTGATGAGGCCTCTATGATGAAGCCTACAGTCTCTCAGCAGGTGGAGACTAAGAAGACCAAGGAGCTATTGCAGAAGGTGGAGAGTGATGCAGATCCACCATCTCTAGAAGACTCAGTATCTGTGAGGATCATTCCTGAGGTGACACAGGGAGGTGATCAAGTTGCAGAAGAAGATGCTGAGGTTGTTGAAGAGGATCAGGAACAGGTTATGGATACAGTTCCAGATCCCACTGCAGTTGGAAGACCAAGGAGGAATACTAGGAGACCTGGCTGGCTCACTACAGACATGGTGATTGCACATGCACTTCCAGTTGTTGAAGAAGCCATTCCATCTACTTTCAGGGAAGCTGAAATCAGTTCAGAAGCGGAGTTATGGAAAGGGGCCATGAATGAAGAGATGCAGTCTCTTTATAAGAACAACACATGGGAACTGACCAAGTTGCCCAAGGGGAAGAAAGCCATAGGGTGTAAGTGGGTATTTGCTAAGAAGCAGGGATCACTCCAAGAAGACAATGTGCGCTACAAGGCAAGGCTGGTGGCTAAAGGCTATGCACAGAGAGAAGGGATCGACTACAACGAGGTGTTCTCCCCAATTGTAAAACACTCGTCTATTCGGATCCTATTGGCCTTGGTGGCACAGAATGAGTTGGACCTTGACCAACTTGATGTGAAGACCGCCTTTCTCCACGGCGATCTTGAGGAGGAGATCTACATGACTCAGCCCACAGGTTACAAAACTGCAGGGAAAGAGGAGTTAGTATGCAAGCTGAAGAAATCACTGTACGGTTTGAAGCAGTCTCCAAGACAATGGTACAAGCGATTTGACAGCTTCATCAGGAAGAAGAAGTACACAAGAAGCCATTATGATCCATGTGTGTACTACAACAAGTTATCATCTGGTGAGTATGTCTATCTACTACTTTACGTAGATGATGTGCTAATTGCTTCTAGGTCAAGATCTGCAATTGATTCTCTGAAGAAGACTTTATCGTCTGAGTTCGAGATGAAGGACCTGGGGGAAGCAAGGAAAGTATTGGGTATGGAGATCACAAGGGACAGGGAAGCTGGCAGGATTAGCTTGACTCAGAAGGGCTATCTGGAGAAGGTACTACAGAGATTTAATATCGGGAAAGATACAAAGACTGTAAGTACACCAATGGCGCCGCACTTCAAGTTGTCAGCGAAGATGTCTCCAAGGAGTGTTCAGGAGCGTGAACATATGACTCATGTACCATATGCCAATGCAGTGGGAAGCTTGATGTATGCAATGGTGTGTACAAGGCCGGATCTATCACAGGCAGTTTCCATGGTTAGCAGATATATGCATGATCCAGGTCAGGGTCATTGGGAAGCAGTGAAGTGGATCCTGAGGTACATCAAGGGTACTGTTGATGTAGGCCTCGTGTTTGAGAAGGACAACACTGGGAAGCAAGAATGCATAGGGTACGTGGATTCGGACTATGCAGGTGATCTTGACAAACGCCGGTCGACGACAGGGTATGTATTCACATTCTCGCAGGCACCGGTGAGTTGGCGCTCCACACTTCAGTCCACAGTCGCATTGTCGACTACAGAGGCAGAGTATATGGCCTTGACCGAGGCCATGAAGGAGGCGATTTGGCTTCAGGGATTGCTAGATGACTTGGGAGTGGAACAGGAGATCTTGAAGATACACTGTGACAGTATGAGTGCCATTTATTTGGCAAGGAACCAAGTCTACCACGCAAGGACGAAACACATCGATGTCAGGTATCACTTTGTTCGGGAGATTCTGGAGGAAGATGACATAAATTTATTGAAGATTCATACTTCGGAGAATCCGGCCGATATGCTTACAAAGGTGGTGTCGGGAGTAAAGTTTGCACACTGCAAAGACTTGCTCCAGATTCTTCAGGTGAATTGAGCTTGCTGAAGCTCATGTGGATGAACTACGGATGGCTTGATCCCTTGGGCAAGGGGTACGTAGGCAACCAGATTGGTGCAGCTGCTTTCGAGTCGGTGTTCGGCTCAGATTTAACAATCTTCACCGAGGTGGAGAATTGTTGGAGGAGAGAGTACAGTAGAGGAAGTGAAGTCATGCCAGGTGCTGTTGAAGACTGCCAAGGAGTCTACGACGAAAGGCGACGGAACAGCAGGCAGGAAAAACGAAGCAGCAGCAGAAAAGACAGTGGTCGGTCGACCGGACCGGTCGACCGACGTGCACGAAGTGCACAGGTGCTCCCAGGTTGCTTCGGTCGACCGGACCGGTCGACCGAAGAGGGTCTTGGTTGCGTCGGTCGACCGGACCGGTCGACCGGAAAGGGTCTCTGTAAGCAACCCAACTCTCTGTTTGTTTCGGTCGACCGGCTCGGTCGACCGGAAGAGGGAGTCGGTCGACCGGCCGGTCGACCGACAGTCGGGTTTTGGGCGAAATCTGTTGTTTCGGGAAGTTATGTATTTAAGTCCTGGTTGTAATTTTCTAGGGTTAAGAGTGCTGAGAAAAAGTATAGCTGTGGACTCTCTTGTGTTGATAGAGATCGAGAGCTATTGTAATCCATCTTCCATAAAGAAAACTCTCTCCGTGAATTGCCCCGAGGACGTAGGCAAGTTGGCCGAACCTCGTTAGATCTGGTTTTTGCGATTGGATGTTCTTCTAGTTTGTTTTCATTGTTCTTAGTGATTGAGATCAGGTTGGATCTTCTAAGGGTTGTTGTCTCCGAGCACAACATCCCATTCCTGCATTTACCTCATTTTGTGAAAATGGACATCAATTCCTCCAAAATCTCATCTTATTTTTTTATGTCTTCTCACGCATCACATACATGTAAACCTGCACACTCCCAAATCAAGTATTTTTCTAAATTCTCATTGTTTTTGTCTGAGCATCAGTTGCAGTCTCTGTGACCTTTAGCCTTTTAGATACCTCAGGAAGTAGGAAAGTCCCAAACGTAGTCCTTATAGGCATAAAATTTAAAGAATACTTGGTGGTTTAGTTGCCTTTCCTTGACATCATAACCTTATTCTTACCCCTTTTCCTTAGTAGATAATTGTGGATGGTTATCCAAGTGAGGAAATAGCTAGAAGAAGTTAGGGAATCGATATGAAAGAATAATAAGTTTTGTGCGATGGTGACTAGGTTTTGGCCCAAAGAGAGAGACCACTAAGATGGAATTTGAAAGGAAGGAACTATAATGAATGTTTAGACAATGATGTTATCCATTTTTGACATGTAAACCTTATCACCTAAGATATCAAGACTTGAGTATGTCATTTGCTGTTTCTGGCCTCATTCGCTACATATTGGATTTTGGAGATGGATTGAGTCCGTTCATACAATATTAATAATGATCATCAAACTGTTTTGATTATAACAGCTTTCTTCATTCATATGTGGGATCTTATGGTTTATTTGGCAGTGTAACACACAATATGTTAGAGTTCTATCTTCCATGAGTTTAAGAAATTTTGATTGAACCGGCATGAGATTGTGTATAACGCCTCCAAGTAAAATGAGTTAAATGAAGAAGGGAAACAAGACATGTTGAGAAAATTTTCATGAGTCTTTCCATAAACCAATACTACCCAAACTTTCTAAATTGTTTGTAAGGCTATGTACTGCTCTCATTGAATATCACATGGGACTTTAGTCCTAGTTCTATCCTCTTAATTAAGATATATAGGTGGTATGTCATGATATTGTTTTATTTTGCATATATTGTCTGATGTAATCCCCGTCATTTCTTCCAACTGCCTAACTTTAACTCTCATATGCTAATTGGTTTCAAGGGATTTCATTCTGAAATATCCTTAAGTTTCAGTATAATAATCATGTTAAATTTTTCTAGAGTAACTTAGAGTTTGTACACATCACTTTGTTAACTTTTTCTGAAATTTAACGAGAGAAATGCTCTTCACCATGACTAATTTATCTCCCTTCAACTGATTTTAGTCTTTTTTGGTTCAAAACATGTGTGATCAACTGTCTTCTTGTGAGTTCTCTTATACCCGGCTTCAACACCCAACAAAAACTAGATTCTCATCTTATGTAAATAACAGTAGTAATGTTTTCCATGATAATAAGAATCTAGGACAAACAAGCATGTAAGCTTGATTAGAAAATTGAGCCTTGTCATAGTTGGCTCATTACATTTGAGAGGGAGCAACATAGTAATTAGAACACATAATCAGGACATAATAAAGACTAGAAGGGAGGGAAGAGCAGTAGAAATTATCAGCAGAGAAACCAACTAAGCGCAATCTTCAGGATTTTCCATTCTTGTTTTTGTTCTTATCATGACCGATGTCAAGGAGGACAGCGTTCTTGCACTTTGGGCACTTGGGCTCCTCATCCTCGGAGAGCATAACATACATGAGGCAATGCGGGCAGCCAGCCAACACCATCGCCTTCGTTGGGCTGTCCTCTGACGACACGCATGAGCTCGGAGGTGAGGGTAGTGACTGCCCCGATGAGGATGATATCGACATCCTGTTTAGTGAGTCATCATCATCGTCATCGTCATCGGTCTCCATTCTCATCAGTGTTGAAGGCTCACCCCTCGGTAGCAGTGACAAGTTAAGCTTCAGCTCCGGCTTCGGGCTCTTCCCATTGTTCCTGTGGTTGCTCATTGCTGGTTCCTTGAAGATCTTTACCTGTCAAAAACCAACATTTTAGGCTGGAGTGGTTCCTAGAAAACAAGTTAGTAAGTTATGACAGAAACTTTACAACTTACAAAGGTTCAAATGTTCTTGGCCGTGGTTGTGGTTGTAGTTGTGGTGAAAGTCTCTGGTGATTTATATAAGAAGATAACTGAAGGGAGAGAGTGATGAGTTTTCATTAATTAAATGTCTGCTCTCTCTCTCTCTCTCTCTCTCTCTCTCTCTCTCTCTCTCTCTCTCTCTGTGTGTGTGTGTGTGTGTGTGTGTTCTAAAATTGTGTTGAGAAGAAGAAAAGAGGTGCTGGATTGAATGAAATTGAAGGAATTGTGTATTGAAAACTGGAAATATATTAATGGTGGAAGAATCCTAAAAGGTCTGCAGTGTGGGGGAGAGAGAGGAGAGGGATTGTGAAAATTGCAGTAAAGATTGCAATTATAGAGTGCAGGGATCCATTCATTGCATGGAAAATATAAAAAAAAAATGGAAAAAGGCAGAGAAAAGAAGACACTCATTTGTTTAGACTATGAACTAGTAACGACACAAAGAAAAGCCTAAACAAGCTCAATTCTGAAATTAGAGTTCGTTTCCTGTTCTCGTTTCTTTCGTCTCTTTCTTTTCTGTCTATGAATTATGTGCATCAGATATCAGTTAGATGAAAAGAATGATATCTTGTAAATAATGTATCTTTTCTCTATGTTTGTACTGTTGTGCCTACGACAACAACCTAATAGAGGAATCCTTGAATCTCCCAAGCACGAAGAACAATCTCCCAAAACCAGCACAAATAAAACAATCCAGAGAAAGCACACGAAAACCAAATTTAACGAGGTTCGGCCTCAATGCCTACGTCCTCAGAGTAATGAAAGAGAGATCTTATTGCTTTGGAAGAAGATTACAATGTGTACAGCACCTCTAGGTCTCAAGAAAGCTGCCACTTTCTCAGCATTCAAGGTACAAACCTTAGGAAATAACAACAGCCCTTTAAATACAACAGATTTTCGAAACAGCAATTGCAGCCCGCACCAGCTTGTCGGTCGACCGGGCGGTCGACCGACCCCTTCCACCGGTCGGTCGACCGGGTGCCCAACAGAGAGTTGGGTACTTTCAATCGGTCGACCGGGCGGTCGACTGGGCTCCATCTTGTGCACGTTGTGCACGTCGGTCGACCGCGCCGGTCGACCGAGCACCTGCTACTGCGGGCGGTCGACCGATCTTCTGCTCCTGCTGCTGTTAGCTGTTTTTCTGCCGCTGTCTTCCTTCGTCTTTCTTCGCCGACTTCCTCGACGATCCCTCGACGATCCTCTTCGACTTCCTCAGCAATAACCTCTCTCTTTCCAACAATTCTCACCTCGGCGAAGATTTTTCTAAAATCTGAGCCGATCTCCAATATACCCCAGTCTTTCACCTGGCGAAATCGACACACGATCTCGGCGAAATCGACACACGATCTCGGCTTGCGCGCACCAGACGAAATCGACACACGATCTCGGCGAAATCGACACACGATCTCGGCTTGAAATCTTTTAGCTCAGCTATCCCTGGAAAACATCGCACATGCCTTCCCTGCACTTCACCTTAGGTGAATTTCCATACATGCCGATCAATATACTGTGGCTCCTACTCCGCAATTTCACGACCTCACGAAGACTTCCTCACGAGCCAACACTGACTCTCCAACTGACTAGCTCTATCTAGTCTACCTGTCTTCCACTGACGGTCCACCAAGTCTATGTAGAGCACACCAAACATCATCGGCTTCAACTGGATGCACACCACTCCTTATGCAAGCTCAACATCTTCTCACCGGAAGATCAACCTGTTCATCGAGATCACAACACCTCATCACTACATGAGATCCAACTGGCCACAACACTTCACCTCTACGTGAAGCCTCTCCACCTCTACGTGAAGTTCCATCGGCCACAACTCTTCACCTCTACGTGAAGATCCATAACAGCTTCTCGAGAACCCAAATAGCTTCATAAGAGTTGCATCACCAAATGGCTGCGCCTTTACGGCTGCCTACGTACCTTTGCCCAAAAGGATCAAGCCGACCGTAGTTCATTTACATTGAGCTTCATCAAGCTCAAACACTAGTACCTGTATTTGCAGCAGTGAACCTGTCAGATTGAGTCATATGAACCTCTTCCCGACCATCATGGAGGACAACGACCTTCAACTTCAGCTTGTCACGATCACAAGCTTGAGATTCATGCTTCTTTTCCCACAAGCGTGGTTTCACCTTTGTTCCAATAGCTGCAAACAACTCGACATCCTCCGCAATGTCTTCAACCCATTCAGCATCAACCTTGATTTTATGATCTCCACATGGTGTCACCTCCGATGAAGTCTCCTCAAATGCCGAATCAACTGGAGATGATGGAGTAGCATCAACCTCCACCCGCTGCGATCCTTCCTTGATCTCCGTCCTCTCCACCTGCTGAGAGACGGTGGACTTCAACACTGAAGTCTCTCCAAATGTGACATTCCTGCTCATCACGATCTTCTTGTCTTCGGGGTCCCACAACCTGTAGCTGTTCCTTTTGACGCCCAAATAGACAAACCTCTTTGCTCGCGGATTCACCTTGCCATTCTTGGCACTGAAGTAGGTCGGACTTCCAAATTCCCGCAGCAAATCATGATCTTGAGCAGCTTTCCCAGACCAAATTTTCAATGGAGCTTTACTTCCTATCGCAGTCGATCTGTTCATGAGATGGCTTGCATACTCAGTCGCCTCAGCCCAAAACGACCTGTCTAATCCTGCATTAGACAACAACCGCCGAACCTCCTCCAGTAAGGAACAGACTACTTCCTTAGCTAACTCATCTGTACCTGTTGTGAAGTGAGTAGCAATACCTGTGTTCTGACCAAATCGTAGGAATTGGTTCATGTCCTTTCCAACATTACCAATCTTTAGCTCCTTTATCTTCCTACCTATCTGCCTCTCCATTTTTCCTCTCCGCTTCATCAACACATCTAGGGCTTCACCCCTTGTCTCATGGGATATATCCAAACCTACCTAGATGAACCATCAACAAAAGAGACAAAGTACCGGTGACCTCCAAGCGATGCCGTCTTAGCAGGTCCCCATACGCTCTTGTGAACACAATCAAGAAGACCTTCATTGCGGTGAGTACTGGTGCTGAATCTCACCTTCTTCTTGTCCAGAACGCTGTGTTCATCTTGCAACTTGCAGGTAGCAGCACCTTCCAGCGATTCCATCTTTATAGGAGCTCGCAAAGACTTTTCTTCTTCCTGTCCGACCTTTCCCTGCCAGACCTCCGGGCCACCATCTCTGAGGAACTCGAAGTCTCCACCTGATCTGTAATCGTACTACCCTTCAAGTAGTAAAGATTGCCTCGGCGGACGCCCTTCATCACCACCATCGAGCCCTTGATCATCCTGAGATCGCCATCTTGAACAGATATCACCATGCCCGATGCTTCCAAAGTGCCAACTGAGATAAGATTCCTTTTGAGCTGAGGTACATACCTCACCTCCTTTAACTCTCGAACTATCTCATCATCCATCTTGATACGGACTGTACCCATTCCTTCTATATTACACGGATGGTCATCCCCCATGACCGTGTAACATCCATCCAGCTTCTCAAAGCTAGAAAACCAGGCCCTGTTCGGGCACACATGATAGGTGGCTCCGTTATCCAAGATCCACTCAGCACTGTCTGAGTTACAAATAGTAGGGGTAGTAACCGAGAGAGAGAACACCGATGAGTCATCATCCGATCCATCCGCCCATGCGAGATTTGCCTCGGTCTTTAACTCTACCTTCTTACCTTTGGCCTTTGGGCATTCCGCTTTCCAGTGTTCTAGTTCCTTGCATAAGGCACACTGATTTCTCTTCAGATTTCTGAAACCCGACCTGGACTTTGATCTTTCTCTTTCTTCCTTGCCCTTCCTCGATGAACCCTGCCTCTTACTTCCAGTGCCTCCGCCGATGAGCTTGACTGAGAAGGATGTCTCTCCTTCTTCCTCGTCTCATAACTTGTCAGTGCAGACGACACCTCATGATAGTCCAGAGTCTGCCTATCATTGATAAAGGTTAGAGTGAATGTCCCATACTCCTCCTCCGGGAGTGAGTTCAGGAAGATAATCGCCTTGTCCTCCTCTTCTACAATGACATCCACGTTCACCAAGTCTGTAAGAAGCTTCGTGTATCGGTTGATGTGCTCATTCACTGTGCTCCCCTTCTTCATCTGAAACCCATACAGCTTACTTTTAAGCTGCAACCTTGAGTCAACACTCTTCGTCAGATATTTCTTCTCAAGGGTTTCCCATAGATGCTTAGCCGACGTCTCATGTTGTGCAAGATATTTTATGTCTTGCGATAAACATGAACGAATCAATCCACACGCTGACCTGTTCATCTTTGCCCACTGTTCATCAGTGGTCGTGCTCCTCTTCTTTTTCAATAGGAGTGTGTCTTCGAGGTTCGATGCATTCAGGGCATCCATAACCTCACATCTCCACATCCCGAAGTTATTTGTGCCATTAAACTTAACGACATCAATCCTCGAATGAGGATTCATGGTCTTAACCGAAGCAATTTCTTCTGCCATTGAGATTACTTGATCCTCTATCTATGCGGAAAATCAACCAACTGGAAATAGATCTCTACTTCGATAAAAAAATTGAATTTTTACCTTTCCTTTGAAATCCTAGATTGAATTTCTCATCGGATCTACTCCACCACTGATTCCACGAGCCTCCTTGTGTCCTCCTGAGATCGACACACGATCCCATGAACACGAATACCTCTGATCTGAGATCGACACACGATCTCCACCGAATCAGATCTTGAGCCCTCTGAATCTTCAGACAAATCCCAAGAGAAACCTGGGAAGCTCTGATACCACTTGTTGTGCCTACGATAACAACCCAATAGAGGAATCCTTGAATCTCCCAAGCACGAAGAACAATCTCCCAAAACCAGCACAAATAAAACAATCCAGAGAAAGCACACGAAAACCAAATTTAACGAGGTTCGGCCTCAATGCCTACGTCCTCGGGGCAATGAAAGAGAGATCTTATTGCTTTGGAAGAAATTACAATGTGTGCAGCACCTCTAGGTCTCAAGAGAGCTGCCACTTTCTCAGCATTCAAGGTACAAACCCTAGGAAATAACAACAGCCCTTTAAATACAACAGATTTTCAAAACAGCAATCGCAACCCGCACCCGCTTGTCGGTCGACCGGGCGGTCGACCGACCCCTTCCACCGGTCGACGGTCGGTCGACCGGGTGCCCAACAGAGAGTTGGGTACTTTCAGTCGGTCGACCGGGCGGTCGACCTTGTGCACGTTGTGCACGTTGGTCGACCGGGCCGGTCGACCGAGCACCTGCTACTGCGGGCGGTCGACCGGGCGGTCGACCGATCTTCTGCTCTTGCTGCTGTTAGCTGTTTTTCTGCTGCTGTCTTTCTTCGTCTTTCTTCGCCGACTTTCTCAACGATTCCTCGACGATCCTCTTCGACTTCCTCAGCAATAACCTCTCTCTTTCCAACATGTACATTAGATAATGTAGAACTGTATATTTCTGTGTCTTCAGATAAATTGTATAAATTTATCTGATAGCGGACTTTTCTCTACTTTAATTGTTAAGAACAGAAATCATTAAGCTGAAGGTATTTAAGCGTAGTTATTTGATATTGGCTTGTACAAAAACTCTGGACCATATCATAAATGATATTAACTCCATAGCTAATTTTTTATGTAAAATTTATATCTATAGGGTAGTTCAATGTATTACAAA
The DNA here is from genome assembly GCA_038442645.1 of Agave tequilana. NCBI lineage: Eukaryota > Viridiplantae > Streptophyta > Magnoliopsida > Asparagales > Asparagaceae > Agave > Agave tequilana. Next base: position 45,952 of record JAVJIF010004299.1, on the reverse strand, counting down.
CTACTATATAAATTTTCAACTGTGCAACCATTTCTTGTGATAATAGTAAGTGCCGAAACTTAGCACTGACGATATAAGGAGCTTGTTTATGTCATCTATTGCTTCTTTCTTTTGCAGGGTAAATGGCTTTCTTAATTATTTTCAAGAAGATTTTTGTGGGGGGGAGGTGAGAAGTGCAATGAGAAATGATATGCATGTATCACTAATATGGCCCTTTGAAGGGAAGGTAGGCATCGATCAAACCATAAGAGTTCAATTTCATTGCAATATAAGATATTGCATTGCACAATTTCTAACTAATTCTTTATATCAGTGGTAAGCTAGCATTAGCTATTGATGTGAAACAATAGTAAATGCTGGAAAAAAAAAAAACAGAACAGATTCTGGGCTGGTTGTCAAAGGGAAATTCTTCCTTCCCATTTTACTCATTGAAATTGATAGCGGGCCACAGTGAGTAATATCATGTAATTATTGTATGTTACTATGTTTTAGCTACGAAAGATTGCTATCTGATGAAGAACATATATATAACTGGGGGTGGGGTGGGGTGGGGGGGGGGGGGGGGGGGGGGGGGGGGGAGAGAGAGAGAGAGAGAGAGAGAGAGTCAAAATTATGGACAATAGAGTTTTTAAGCTCTATGACAAAATTTCGGTCGACCAACGTGCACAGGGGATGAGATACCCAGCACATCAGTCGACCGCCGACCTGACAAGAAAAAGAAACTCTTTGGATCGGTCGACCGACCGGTTGACCAATCTTTCCAGTAAGTCCTGCAAATAATTGGGCATTGAACGGTCGACCGTACTCTTGGAGCGGTCGACCGGTCGGTCAATCGGCGATCGAGTCAGAGTTAATTCTGGACCCGATCGAGCTGATTTGAGGGTTTTCTTCTCCTCCTATAAATAGAGGGATGAGGTTAATTGCTAGGTTTTATGCCAAAATTGAGTAAGTTCTTGAGAAAACATTGTAATCCTCTTTGTAAGATCTTGTAAATCATATATAAATCTCTCTCTTCTGTCCCGGAGACGTAGGCATCTTGTCAAACCTTGTAAATCCTTGTTTCCATCTCTCTTTGTGTGTGTTTGTACATCTAGAGTTTCTGTTCATATATAGATCTCTCTTCTGCCCCGGGGACGTAGGCATCTTATCGAACCTTGTAAATCCTTGTCTCCATCTCTCTTTGTGTGTGTTTATGCATCTAGGGTTTCTGTTCTTGGCATGTTTCAGCCAAAACAAGTGGTATCAGAGATCTAGGTAATGCTTGGGCTTTGTTTGGTGGAGTGGATCTTAATTTGAAGTTTGTTTCTTGGAGATCTCAAGTTTGGAGTGGATAAAAATTGGATTTTTATTGTGTTGGATATCATCTTCTACAATTGCGTGGAGAGATCAATTGGAAACTCTTCTTAGAGTTTCAATTGAAGGTAAAAATCCTATCTTTATCTTGTAAATCATTCCATAGTTACTATACTTGCGTGGTTAGTTGAATTGGAGTAGAAATGGCCAAAGAAACATCCGATGGGAGTAGTTTTTTTGTTGTGAAGAATATACAAAATTATCACCATACAAAAATTGATGTGGTGACGTTTGATGGCACAAATAATTTCGGATTGTGGAGAAGTGAGGTGTTGGATGCGCTAAACATGCAAAACTTGGAGGATGCTTCGAATTGTAAGAGAGGCCGGAAGAGATAGAGAAGATTTGAAAGAAAATGAATAAAATAGCTTGTAGAGTGATTAGGTCGTGTTTATCACAAAACATAAAATATGATATGATGAATGAGACTTCTGCAAAGAAGATTTAGGAGACTCTTGCGAGCAAATATTTGACGAAGAGTGTCGAGAATCGCTTACATTTGTAGAGGAGATTGTATCGTTTTCAGTTGAAGAGGGGGTTTCTATTAGCGATCATATCAACACTTACACAAAACTTCTCGCGGACTTAGCAAATGTGGATGTGGTGAGTGAGGAGAAATATAAAGCTTTGATGTTGTTTAACTCTCTACCCGATGAGGGATATGTGACATTTGTCCTTACACTGATAAATGAATCATTGAAATATTCTGAGATCAGTACTGCCCTTGTGAATCTCGAGTTAAGACGGAAGGACAAGGAGTCCTTAGGTGGTACATCGACGGAGGCATTGACCGTAAGAGGAAGGAGTCCAAACCAAAGAGGAGAAAATCGTGGTAGATCCAAATCGAAATCACGATATGGCAACCATAATTTGACTCGTGATAAGTGTGCATTTTGTAAACAAATTGGTCATTGGAAGAAAGATTGTTTCGAGCTCAAGAAGAAGAATAAGCTGAAGGAGAAGTCAGGAAAACTATCAGAGGTGATGTCGCCAAGTCAGATGGGAATGAATCCAATTCTTCTGCTTTCTCAATCTCTATCACACCGTTGATATGTTACTCGGATGCTTCAGAATAGCTATTGGACAAGGAGTCTACATATCACATATGCTCCAGGAAGGAATGGTTCTCTAGTCTAGAGAAGTTGGACAGTGGCATAGTAATCATGAGAAATGACGCTACATGTCACATGGTTGGGTTAGGTACGGTTCGAATCAAGATGTTCGATGATGTGGTTAAAGATTTGACGGATGTAAGATATGTTGCTCAGATGAAGAAGAACATCATCTCAGTTAGAGTTGGAGTGTCGAAAGGGCTCAAGGTGACGTTGAAAAATGAAATTCTCAAGGTCATGAAGGGGTCCTTGGTTGTGATGAAGTGGATCAGAGACACAAACTTGTATTACTTGAAGGGTAGTATAGTCATAGGTTCTTTGACGGCTTCAGTGGTTTCAGATGTAGATACTACTCAGTTATGGCATATGAGACTTAGTCACGTAGATGAGAAGTCTATGCAAGCCTTAGCAAAGCAAGGCTTATTATACGGTGCAAAAGCCTGCAAGTTGAAATTCTGTCAGTACTGTGTATTGGGCAACAAGACCAAGGTGAATTTGGCACTGCGATTCACCGTACTAAATAAATTCTTGATTATGTGCATACAGATATTTGGGGTCCTTCTACGAATGCATCTCTTGGAGGAAAATACTATTTTGTCTCCTTTGTGGATGATTACTCTAAGCGAAATTGGGTATACATCATGTCGCATAAAAGCGAAGTCCTGGTATCTTTGTGGAGTGGAGAAAGAGAATGGAGTTGCAAACCAGCAGAAAAATAAAGATACTCAGGTTCGATAATGGAGAAGAGTACAAGAGTGATCCGTTTCTGCAGTTGTGTCATGATGAAGACATTGAGCGACACTTCACAGTTAGAGAAACTCCGCAACAAAATAGGGTTGCAAAAAGATTTAACCGTACCTTACTGGAGAAGATACGGTGCTTGTTGTCAATAGTGAACTGAACAAGTCCTTTTAGGCTGAAGCGATGACTTATAGGAGGAAAGCCTCCAATGGAAATGTGATGGAGCAAAGCTGCTACAGATTATGACATGCTCTGTGTGTTTAGATCTCTGACTTATTATCATGTGAGTGATGGGAAGTTGGAGCCACGAGCTAGAAAGGCCGTGTGTTTTTAGTGTTCAAAAGAGGAGTGAAATGATACAAGTTATGGGACTCTAAAGTCCAAAAGATAGTTTTGAGCATAGATGTCACTTTTGATGAGTCTTCTATAGTGAAAACTTCAAACTCTCAGCAGGTGAAGAGTGACCAGACCAAGGGGATATCACAAAGGGTGAAGAGTGATGCATCTTTACCGTCTCCAGACAGTACTGTATCGTTTGGGGTGCCGACTGTTGTGACACAGTACGAGCATCACGTACAAGAAGAGAAAGATACAGACGATGTGATTGAGGATCCAGAGCCAGAGGGTTAGGTCCTAGATTCAATTGCCGCACACAAGCCCAAAATAAATATACGGAAACCAGCTCGTTTTTCGGATATGGTTGTGGCCTATGCACTTCCAGTAAAGATCATGAAAGATAGTGTTCTAAGTACATTTAGAGAAGTAGAGTTAAGCTCTGAGTCTGAATTGTTGAGGAAGGCTATGATGGAGGAGATTGAGTCTTTTCATGTCAACAATATATGGGAACTCGTAGAGTTACCTAAAGGGAAGAAAGTCATTGGATGTAAATGGGTTTATGCAAAAAAAAAAAAAGATCTCCGGATGATAGTGTGCGTTACAAGGCCAGGTTGGTAGCCAAGGGCTATGCTCAGAGGGAGGTTATAGGTTACAATGAGGTGTTCTCACCTATTGTGAAGCACTTTTCCATTCGTATATTATTAGCACTTGCAGCACAGTATGACTATGAGCTGGATCAGCTCGATGTGAAGATCACCTCCCTGCATGACGATCTTGAGGAGGAGATCTACATGACACAATCTGTGGGGGTTAAAGTTGCAGGGAAGGAGAAGTTAGTGTGTAAACTTGAGAAGTCGTTTATGGAATGAAGCAGTCACCGAGACAGTGGTACAAGCGCTCCGACAAGTTTATGAGTGGTCGTGGTTACACCAGGAGCTTATATGACTCATGTTTTTTGTAATATCCCTGGACTAAAATACTGTATTTTATTTTTCTAAAGTATTTATTTTATTTTAATGGTTATTCTTTTATTATTTGTTAACTTGATTTATAGTCCAAATTATTTTAAGATAGTAAATGGTATTTTGGCCTTATATGTATATTTAACATTATTAAGCATTATCATTTTAATTACTAGCTAGTATTTTTCTCATTACTATTGTTACTAATATTATTGTAGTTGTTATTATTCTTAGTATTGATATTGTTATTATTCTTATTGTTATTGTATTGTTTTAATCATTATTATTAATGATAGTATTCTTACCAAGTATTATTAGATAATATTTTTAATGTTGATAATTTTATTATTATTAGTACTATCTCATTTTGATTATTAATATTTATTATTGTTATTGTTATTATTATTCATATCTTTTCCTTTTTCCTAGCTCATAACCTATTACCATCGAGACCATACCCATTAACCCATACCCAACACCCAAGATCCAAACCAGATCCTTATCCTAGCAAACCAAATCATAATTCAAATATTAATCCAGAGTACTAATTCTAATTTAAATCCTAATAAAAATCATATCTATCCTAACTTACCCAAATCTAAATCCTATTTTCAAAATCACAATTTCAACTAATTCTATTTCAAAATAAAATCCTAACTAATCTTAAATCTATTTTAATCCTTATCCTATCAACTAAATCCTAAATCCTAACTATGTAATTCTATATCTTAACTACCAATTACTAACCCTATATCTCTTTCTCCTTATATTTAATCCTATCTAATCCTATCCATCAAATCTAAATCTTAACAACCCAATCCTCATATATCCTAACTATTAAATTTTATAGTTATCTTGATTAAATAAATATCGTAGCTAACTTAATTTCTCATTATCTCCTAATCCTAACCATCTTAAATTATCCTAATCATAACTATATAATCATAACCAATTAACATCTCCTATATAAACATTTAATCCTAAGCTAAAATCCTAACCTAATCTTCTCCTCCTTCCTTTGCTGGCAACCCCAACCCACCATGTAGCCTCCTCCTTCTTCTCTAGCGAGACCCCGACAGTAGCTCGCGACACCCTGACATCTTCGCGGCTTCCTCCTCCTCTGTCGTCGAACTCTCCATGGCAAGCTGTGAGTTTCTCCCCCTCCGCGGCTTCCGCCTCCTCTAGTGGCTCCGTCGCGGCCTTCTCCCAACCATGTCTCCTCCTGCACCGTGAGTGTGCCATCTCTTACTCTCTAGTTCTATGTTATTATGTATGTATTTATGCATGTGTCATTTGTGATTGGGTGTGCATAAATTATTATGTGATGGTACATTTGTGGATATGTACTACGTGTGCATGAAAGTGTGCATGTTTGTTGTATATGTTTATGTAAGAGTGTGTATGAATGTATAAATGTATGCATGATTATAAGTGTGTGAGTATTATGTATGCCTGGGTGTATGCATGATTATGTGTATGCATATATATACTCGTATATATATGTATAGGGGTGTGTGCATATGTATTTATGTTTACTTGTGGCTATATGTGTTTGGTTATATGTTACAGCGATGCAGACTTGTTCATGCGCTTCGAACCCGATAACAGAAGACCCAAACCTGTTCTGGATTTATATTCGTTATGGACCCGATACACTGGTGATTCGAAAATCAACCCATGCGATTATTCGGAGATCCGTACGTACAATGAAGACCAGACGGCGATTCGGTCCTAAAACCGCGTCATTGCATGTGAGTGTTTGTTTATTGGTTTATTTTAATTTCAGTGTCTTATTTTATTGATTCATGTGAATGTTTGTATTATTCTGTATTATTCTGCTCATGATCATGCTCACTTTATTGATATCCGTACTTGTGTAGTGATATTTTGAGACTAGAATGTATTCGGTAGATTGCCGACTTGATGTTAGGAGTTAGTGTTCAGTAGTTGATACTTGGACTATATATTCATCATCATTGATTATGAGATCAACATTTACCATTGGGATTGGGAGTGTCTCTTTATGTATTTTGATATTTTTTTTGAATTTTTTGGGATGCTAATACTTGAATTAGTTAGGAGACTGTATTGGAGTAGTATATGACTTAAATTGTGGATTGGATCAGAGTAGTTTGTATGGTGGATTTAATGGATATACTGCAGAATAGTAGTTGCTATGGATTATTACATTATGGGAGAGTAGGGTATTTCAATGATGATGTATTGAATATATCTCTGGTGTCAATGTATATAGATTCAGTTTTTTGATTTTGAGACGTTATTACCTTATCATTCCGAGTGGATTCGTTATCATTTTGGGATTTGAACTATTGGTGATGTAACTTAGACTATAATCAGATTTGGATCTTGGATTTAACTGACTCATGATGATAGTATATGAGTGGATATCTGAGTGACATTATCAGTAGAATTGATTAATCTTGGTTGGTGGTAAAAGTGGTGAGAGATTAGTTGGATATTGATGATTGATTAATTTAGAGATTCTTTATCAAAAGAATGAGATCTTGGACTTGGAATTATCCGTAGACTTGATTGAGTGTAGGTGACTTTGGGTTGATGAATTTGTGTTTGACTGGATTGGTCAGAACTAGTGGTTTAGACTTGTATACAATTGGATTGTTATCTCAGTATATGGATGTTGTGGTTGATCTTTATAAAAGTGAAAATATGTGACAATCTTGATCGATGATCTTTCTGTTATTTGATAGTGAGAGTATGATTATATATAGCTAACTGTTTATGTGAGACTTTGATATATTGGTGACTAAAAGATTGATATACTAATAAGGTAAAGGACAGATTGACATGAACGTGAGAACCGATTATTGATTCATTGAGACGGTAGTTTACTATATCATATACTTTGTCATGAAGTGATACTTGATGATTTATGATGATTGTATTGAGACTATAAGTTGATGGATCATATCTTAGATGAGATATTGATCTGTTCTAGATGAGACTATCTATTGAGTAGTATCCGGGCTTATTATTGTATTCATGTTATTAAAAGTTACTGGGAAAATATTGTAAAATCGTAACACATGCATTATTTTATTGTTTTACCATTTACACGGTAATATTGTCTATATTGTTATTGTTACATCATTGATATTGTTATTGTCACCGTATCGTCCTAGTAATTGAAATAACATGGATATTTATTGATCTAAATAATAATGTAATTGAACAACTTACACCGAGATTGAAAAAATTGATGGAGGAGACAACGTCTGTATTTTGGGTGGACTTAGGATACAGGTTGCGCAGTCAAGATACGGTTCCACTGCAGGGTTCTGAGAGATGACTGACATCCCGTATTATTTATATTATTATTGTTATTGTTATTGACTGCCTAACAGTAGGAGCTGGTTCAGCGTCAGGTGATTGGGCCGTGCTTCCGGGTATGTACGGAACCCATATAAAGCATGGACAATGTCTCTTATATTAATTTTAATAACTTAGGACGTCGATTGGCATATGTGTGGGCGTAGTATAGGATGCGTCTATTACGGGTGGCAACTGGTGTTCGCTGATATAATAAATAATAATGAACTGTTCAAATGTACTGTAACTGATTATTTTTGCTTGATACATGTATGTATGTTGAACACCCAATGATACATCTGACCTTATTGGGCATCTGACTCTAGTACTGACTGACTCTACCCGCCTGATATATATATATCGTGATAGACACCTGATTGAATGCCTGACTGGACACATACTCTACTGTGTGTTATTCACATTTCTGTTTATTTACTTTATTTATGTCATTTCTTATTCTAGTGTATATATTTTTTTTATCTGCTCACATGTTATATGCACATGTACTTTCTAGTTTAATCTTACACATTCACTAAGAGTTCTGACTTCCTGGATTTGTAAATCCAGATCTGTGGCTATTTATTACTGATCAGGTATTGGGAGAGGATTACAGCATCTTGAGGAGCAGGAGTCTCCCGCTTCTTGATTATAGGTATTACTGCTGTTTTATTTATGTTATTCCTTGATTCTCTCTATATCGTATTCAGTCACCATTTCATATTCTTATTCATATGCTATCATTGTGTTAGATATTTGTATGTCATATTGTAGTGATATTGATTATCGTAATAGATTTTATACCTTGTTCAGGTTACTTTACGCTTAGTGTGTATATGTGAGGTATTCTCCTCCTGTATATACGTCACTGACTCTCATCGCGACTCCGTTTTCATGTATTTTGAGAAGCAGGGCGTGACACTTTTACTTTCGCAAGTTAGCTAGTGGCGAGTATATCTATCTACTCTTATACATAGATGATATACTAATAGCTTCTAAGAACAGTTCATAGATAGATAAGTTGAAAGTTCATTTGTCTTCTGAGTTCAAAATGAAGGGTCAGGAGAAGCTAAAAGGATATTGGGTATGGAAATTGAAAGAGACAGGGTGAAGAGGAGAGTGAGTTTGACTCAGAAAGCTTACTTGCAGAAGGTGCTTCAAAAGTTTCTGATTGGTGGTGAAGCAAAGTCTGTGAGTAGTCCGTTGGCCCCTCACTTTAAGCTTTCAGCTGGAATATCTCCGAAGACTATAGATGATCGTGAGTATATGTCTCATGTTCCATATGCCAGTGCAATTGGTAGTCTTATGTATGCTATGGTATGCACGAGATCGGATTTATCACATGTCGTGAGCATGATGTCGAGATACATGTATGATCCTGGCAAGAGTCATTGGGAGGCTGTGAGATGGATTCTATGGTATATCAAAGGTATCGTAGATGTTGGGTTAGTTTTTGAGAAGGATGTTGGAGGTAAGTAGGAGTGCACAGGTTGTGTGGACTCTGATATGCTGGAGATCTTGATAGGCGCCGGTCCACTACAGGGTATGTCTTTACCTTGTCACAATACCGGTGAGTTGGTGTTGTTTACAGTGTACAATGGCTATGTCAATGATAGAAGCAGAGTACATGGCTCTGACAGAGACTGTAAAGGAAGCAATTTGGCTTCAGGGCTTGATAGATGACTTGTAATCGAACAAGACTTCTTGCGGGTCCATTGTGCTAGCATGAGTGTCATCTACCTAGTGAAAAACCAAGTCTATTATGCGAGGATGAAGCATATTGATGTCAAGTATCACTTTGTGCGGGATGTTCTTGAAGATGGAGATATCGAGGTGAAGAAGATTCACACCAAAAACAATCCCGCATACACGCTTAGAAAGGTGGTTCCTTGAGTCAAGTTCAATCATTGCAAAAATTTGCTCCGAATTCTTACGGTTACTTGAGCTCGGGAAGATGGAGATATCGAGGTGAAGAAGATTCACACCAAAAACAATCCCGCATACATGCTTAGAAAGGTGGTTCCTCGAGTCAAGTTCAATCATTGCAAAAACTTGCTCCGAATTCTTCCGGTTACTTGAGCTCGGTGGAGCTCATTTGGATGAACTAGGAGTGGCTTGATCTCCAGGGCAGGGACTACATAGGCAGCCGTAATGGTACAGCCCAATTGCTGAAGCTGAAATCATGTGTTGATTTCGCCGAGATCGTGTGTCAATTTCGCCTAGATCGTGTGTTGATTTCGTCCGCATGGCTCAAAGTCGAGATCGTTTGTCAATTTCGCCCAGAGTTCATAGGAGTTCGGCACAAATTTAGAAAACCTTCACCGAGGTGGAGAATGTAGAGAGAGTCAAAATCATGGACATTAGAGTTTCTTAAACTCTATGACAGAACTTTGGTCGACCAGGCGGTCGACCAACGTGCACAAGGGATGAGATAACCAATACATCGGTCAACTGAGCGGTCGATCGACCTAGACAAGAAGAAGAAACCTTTTGGATCGGTCGACTAACCAGTCGACCGATCTTTCCAGTAAGTCTTGCAAAGAATTAGGCATCGAACAATCGATCGGGTGGTCGATCGCACTCTTGGAGCGTTCGACCGGCCGATCGACCGGTTGTCGGGTCAGAGTTAATTATGGATCTGACCTGGACTGATTTAGGGATTTTCTTCTCCTCCTTATCGTTCCAATTTTATGGGAGCAGATATTTCCACCCCAAAGAATGATGAAGGCACCCCAAAAATCCCCAAAAAGTTATTACAAGTTAGCCATTTTTTTTGACTATTTCACTCTTGGTGAAACGTCTAAAAAACCCTCCCTCCCATCCTCCTCCTCCTTCCTCCCCTCCTTCTTACCCTCCCCTGCGCCACCTCCCTCTCCCCTCCCCACCTCCTCCCTCCTTCCCCACCTCCGCCCCTCCCTTCCTCCTCCCCCCTCACCGGCCTCCCCCACCTCCTCCCCTTCCTTCTCCCCCTCCGTCCACTTTCCCCGGCCGGCCTCCGCCCCCTCCTCCCCAATGAACTCCACCCCCCCATCACAGTTTTGTTCAGCTAGAACTGGCCGAACAGAACAGATATGTTCGGCCAGATCTAGCCAAACAGACCAGTTCTGTTCAGCCAGTGGGGGGAGGAGGGGGGAGGAGGCTGGTGCTGGAGGGAGGACGTAGGGTGGGAGTGAAGCTCGTTGGGGGAGTGGGGGAGGGGGCAGAGGTCGGTGGGGGGGACGTGGGGAAGGAGGGGGGAGGTAGGGAGGGGAAGGTGGAGGAGGGGGAGGGGAAGGAGGAGGGAGAGCGAGGGGAGAAGGGAGATCACCAGCGCAGGGGGAGGGGGGGTCGGCGAGGGGGGAGGAGGAGAGGATGAAGGAGGAGGAAGAAGAAAGGAGTTTTTTTTTGGGGATTTTATGATTTTTTTGGGTTCTTTTATCAGTTTTGGGGGTGTCTTCATCCATGGGGTGCCTTCAACATTCTTTGGGGTGGAAATATTCTCTCCCCAATTTTATCGATGGTATCTAAATACCAACTGGTGTAAAGTTTCAATTCCAGCTATGATGTTTGTACGTGTGTATTTTTATGCCTAATAATGAGATAGATTAGTCAAAAACACTTCATATCACTAGAAAATCATTGTCAAAATGATGTATTGATTGTTTTCTCTTCATATTTGAACTAACCCGCTAAATCTATCATCTCTCCATCTTGAGGCGGTGAATAGAGCTGAATGCAAGCTTTTAGTGAGCTTAATAAATAAAGACATAAAACTATTTTTCTCTCTCTTACCTCTTTTATTAACACATAATTTTGTTTGCAAATGGATCCCCTTACAATAATATTATAATGATTTTAACTGCGTGAGAGTAAGAAAAAATATAAAGAAGACAAGTTTGGAATTTGTTTAATAAAAGGACCCCCACAAATTATATAGTGAGTAATGTGTATTAGCTAACTAAGAGAAAATTTTCTTTTATGGCTAACTCCCCACCCTTTGATTAGATAATTGGTACATATTCATGTTTATATTTGTTGCCTAAATTTAGGTAACTAAATATCATGATGTTCATGCTCTTTTCCTATGGATTTTGTGACGATAAATGTCTTATTATAGAAAAATTATTTGTTGAAATCACGATGGATAGAACATTGAGAGTTTGGATGATGAGTAAGAGATGAAGATGGCACCATAGAATATTTGTCAGAAAAAGATAAAAACTGATGTTGATAATATACAAAATATATGCATATCCTACATAATGTTTTTCGAAGTCCAATGAGAACAAGGGCTTGGAACAATAGTGATCTATCATGAGTAGTACGAATTATCAAATAGTAAAGAATTAGATCTCTAATCATCTGTCACATATAGTATGAGTGGTTTAATCTACTGGGCAGGAAGTACGTAGGCAGCCGTAATGGTACAGCCCAATCGCTAAAGCTGAAAGTCGAGATCGTTCGTCAATTTCGCACAGAGTTCATAAGAGTTCGGCACAGATTTGAAAAACCTTCACCGAGATGGAGAATGTAGAGAGAGTTAAAATCATGGACAATAGAGTTTCTTAAACTCGGTCAACCAGGCAGTCGACCAACGTGCACAAGGGATGAGATAACTAACACATCAGTCAACTGAGTGGTCGATCGACCTAGACAAGAAGAAGAAACCTTTTGGATTGGTCGACTGATCAGTCGACCGATCTTTCCAGTAAGTCTTGCAAAGAATTGGGCATTGAACAATCGATCAGGCGATCGACCGCACTCTTGGAGCGGTCGACCGGCTGATCGACCGGTTGTCGGGTCAGAGTTAGTTATGGACCTGATTTGGGCTGATTTGAGGATTTTCTTCTCCTCCCATAAATAGTGGGATGAGGTTAATTGCTATGGTTTAAGTCAAAATTGAGTGAGTTCTTAATAGAACATTGTAATCCTCTTTGTAAGATCTTGTAAATCATATAGAGATCTCTCTCTTCTGCCCTGGGGACGTAGGCATCTTGCCAAACCTCGTAAATCCTTGTCTCCCCTCTCTTTATGTGTGTTTGTGCATCTAGAGTTTATGTTCTTTGCATGCTCTAGGCCCAACAATAACATCATTTTTTTTCTAATTTTGTGTGTAATCCTTGCACAAGGGTCATGCTAATTTTCTCTGTGTATCGTTCCAATTTTATGGGAGTGGATATTCCACCCCCAAGAATGATGAAGGCACCCCAAAAATCCCCAAAAAAATATTACAAGTTTGCCATTTATTGGACTATTTTACCCTTGTGAAACGTCCAAAAAACCCTCCCTCCCATCCTCCTCCTCCTTCCTCCCCTCCTGCTCCCCCTCCTCTGCCTCCCCCTCCTCGGCCACCCCCGTTCCTCCTCCTCCCGCCACCCCCTCCCCAACGGCCACCTCCCCCCCCCCTCCCCACCTCCTCCCTTCTTCCCCACCTCCGCCCCCTCCCTCCTCCTCCCCCTCACTGGCCTCCCCCACCTCCTCCCCTTCCCTTTCCTCGGCCGGCCTCCACCCCCGGGCCGGCCTCTGCCCTCTCCTCCCCAATGAACTCTACCCCCCACCACAGTTATGTTTGGCTAGAACTGGCCGAACATAACTGATCTGTTCAGCCAGATCTAGTCAAAAGATCAGTTCTGTTCAGCCAGTGGGGGAGGAGGGGGAGGCGGCGGCGGGGGGGGAGGAGGTAGGACGGGAATGAAGCTCGTTGGGGAGTAGGGGAGGGGGCTGAGGCCAGTGGGGGAGAGGTGGGGAAGGAGGGGAGAGGTAGGAAGGGGGAGGGGAGAGAGGGGAAAGAGGAGGGAGAGCGAGGGGTGAAGGGAGATCACCGGCGCGGGGAGAGGGAGTTGGGGGGAGGCCGGTGAGGGAGGAGGAGGAGGGGATGGAGGAAGGAGGAGGAGGAAGAAGAAAGGTTTTTTTTTTTTTGAGATTTTATGATTTTTTTGGGTGCTTTTATCAGTTTTTGGGGTGCCTTCATCCATGGGGTGCCTTTAACAATCTTTTGGGTGGAAATATTCGCTCCCCAATTTTATCGAAGGTATCTAAACATCAACTGGTGTAAAGTTTCAATTCCAGCTGTGATGTTTGTACTTATGTATTTTTATGTCTAATAATGAGATAGATTAGCTAAAAACACCTCATATCATTAGAAAATCATTGTCAAAATGATGTATTGGTTGTTTTCTCTTCATATTTAAACTAGCCCTCTAAATCTACCATCTCTCCATCTTGAGGCGGTCAAGAGAGTTGAATGCAAGCTTTTAGTGAGCTTAATAAATAAAGACATAAAATTATTTCTCTCTCTCTCTCTTACCTCTTTTATTAACACTTAATTTTATTTGCAAATGGGTCCCCTTGTAATAATATTATAATGATTTTAACTGTCTTAGAGTAAGAAAAGAAATAAAGAAGACAACTTTGGAATTTGTTTAATAAAAGGACCCCCACAAATTATAATAGTGAGTAATGTGTATTAGCTAGCTAAGAGAAAATTTTCTTTTATAGCTAACTCCCCACCCTTTGATTGGATAATTGGTACGTATTCATGTTTATATTTGTTGCCTAAATTTAGGTAACTAAATATCTTAATGTTCATACTCTTTTCCTATAGATTTTGTGACGATGAATATCTTATTATAGAAAAATTATTTATTGAAATCACGATGGATAGAGCATTGAGAGTTTGGATGATGAGTAGGAGATGAAGATGACACAATAGAATATTTGTCAGAAAAAGATAAAAATTGATGTTAATAATTTACAAAATAATATAGGCATATCCTACATAATGTTTTTCGAAGACCAATGAGAAGGACTTGGAACAATAGTGATCTATCATGAGTAGTAAGAAATATCAAATAGTAAAGAATTTGATCTCTAATCATCTGTCACATATAGTATAAGTGGCTTGATCTCTTGGGTAGAGAGTACGTAGGCAGCCGTAATGGTACAGCCCATTCGCTGGAGCTGAAATCGTGTGTCGATTTTGCCGAGATCGTGTGTCGATTTCGCTCGAATGACTCAAACTCGAGATCGTTTGTATTTCGCCCAGAGTTCATAGGTGATCGGCACATATTTAGAAAATCTTCACCGAGGTGGAGAATGTAGAGAGAGTCAAAATCATGGACAATAAAGTTTCTTAAACTCTATGACAAAACTTTGGTCAACCAGGCGATCGACCGACGTGTACAAGGGATGAGATAACTAATACATCGGTCACATGAGTGGTCGATTGACCTAGACAAGAAGAAGAAACCTTTTGGATCGGTCGACTGACCAGTCAACCGATCTTTCCAGTAAGTCTTGCAAAGAATTGGGCATTGAACGGTCGATCGGGCAGTCAACCGCACTCTTGGAGCGGTCGACCGGCCAATCGACCGGTTGTCCGATCAGAGTTAATTATGGAACTAACCTAGGATGATTTGAGGATTTTCTTCTCCTCCCTATAAATAGAGGGATGAGGTTAATTGCTAGGGTTTAAGTCAAAATTGAGTGATTCTTAAGAGAATATTGTAATCCTTTTCGTAAGATCTTGTAAATCATATAGAGATCTCTCTCTTGTACCCTGAGGGTGTAGGCATCTTGTCAAACCTCGTAAATCCTTATCTCGCCCTCTCTTTATGTGTGTTTGTGCATCTAGAGTTTGTGTTCTTGGCATGCTCTAGGTCCAATAATAACAACATTTTTTTTCTGATTTTGTGTGTAATCCTTGCACAAGGGTCATGCTAATTTTCTCTATGTATCGTTCCAATTTTATGAGAGCGGATATTTCCACCCCCAAGAATGATGAAGGCACCCCAAAAATCCCCAAAAAATTATTACAAGTTTGCCATTTTTTGACTATTTCACCTTGGTGAAACGTTCAAAAATTCCTCCCTCCCATTCTCCTCCTCCTTCCTCCCCTCCTCCCCCTCCTCTGCCTCCCCCCCACCCCCTCTCCGACCGCCACCTCCCCTTCCCCCTCCCCACCTCCTTACTTCTTCCCCACCTTCGCGCCCTCCCCTCCTCCTCCCCCCTCACCGGCCTCCCCCACCTCCTCCCCCTCACACCCATCCCCCCCAGCCGGACTCCATCCCCTCCTCCCCAATAAACTCTACTCTCACCACAGTTCTGTTCGGCTAGAACTGGCCGAATAGAACTGATTTGTTCCGGTCAGATCTGGCCAAACAGACCAGCTATGTTCAGACAGTAGGGGGAGGAGGAGGAAGCGGCTGGCGAGGGAAAGGAGGTAGGACGAGAGTGGAGCTTGTTGGGGGAGTGGGGGAAGGGGGCGGAGACCGGTGGGGGGGAGGTGGGGAAGGAGGGAGGAGGTAGGGAGGGGGAGGGAGGAGGCGGGGGAGGGAGAGGGGAAGGAGGAGGGAGAGCGAGGGGAGAGGACAGATCACTGGCGCGGGGGGAGGGGGTCGGGGGAAGGCCGGCGAGGGGGGAGGAGGGGATGGAGGAAGGAGGAGGAAGAAGAAAGGGTTTTTTGTTGGAGATTTTATGATTTTTTTAGGGTGCTTTTATCAGTTTTGGGGGTGCCTTCAACATTCTTTGGGGTGGAATTATTCGCTCTCCAATTTTATCGAAGGTATCTAAACCATCTCGTGTAAAGTTCAATTCCAGCTGTGATGTTTGTACGTGTGTATTTTTATGTCTAATAATGAGATAGATTAGCCAAAAACACCTCATATCATTAGAAAATCTTTGTCAAAATGATGTATTGATTATTTTCTCTTCATATTTGAACTAGCCCTCTAAATCTACCATCTCTCCATCTTGAGGCGGTGAATAGAGTTGAATGCAAGCTTTTAGTGACCTTAATAAATAAAGACATAAAAACTCTCTCTCTCTCTCTCTCTCTCTCTACCTCTTTTATTAGCACTTAATTTTGTTTGCAAATGGGTCCCCTTACAGTAATATTATAATGATTTTAACTGCCTCAGAGTAAGAAAAGAAATAGAGAAGACAAGTTTGGAATTTGTTTAATAAAAGGACCCCCACAAATTATAATAGTGAGTAATGTGTATTAGCTAGTTAAGAGGAAATTTTCTTTTATGGCTAACTCCCCACCCTTTGATTGGATAATTGGTAGGCGTTCAGTTTAGATTTGTTGCCTAAATTTAGGTAACTAAATATCTTGATGTTCATACTCTTTTCCTATGGATTTTGTGACGATAAATATCTTATTATAGAAAAATTATTTGTTGAAATCACGATGAATAGAGCATTGAGAGTTTGGATGATGAGTAGGAAATGAAGATGACACAATAGAATATTTGTGAGAAAAGATAAAAACTGATGTTGATAATATACAAAATATATGCATATCCTACATAATGTTTTTCGAGGACCAATGCGAACAAGGACTTGGAATAATAATGATCTATCATGAGTAGTACGAAATATCAAATAGTAAAGAATTAAATCTTACTGTGCCCTTCTCAATATGTTGTGATTTTTTGATCAAGCAGAAAACTCAACTACTTTCCATGCTGGTTGTGTCATAATTATTCAAATTATTCAATCAAATAATATTGAGTATGTTTTATATTCTCTTCTCAAAAAACAAATAGAATCTTCCTTTTCCAAAATATATGTCACCTACGCCAGGTCTATGGTCATAAGTTAGCTTACAGATATTAGATATTATGGAACGAGCAAACAAAATGGCCATGATTCACATAGCCTCACGAGAAGTTGGCATGGTCCTTATTTTTTTTTTCGTACCGAGAGGGTACTGAGTATGTTTTCCTCTTTCTTCTTAAAAAATGTGAGATATTTCTCTACAAAATAGACATATCACCTACGCGATGTCTATGTCAGTAGATTAGCTTTCAGATATCATCTAACATGAAAATAACATGGTCATGATCATGATTGACTCAGCCCTCAAACCTTGTTAGTGGTAGAAAGTACCATTCATTTACTTAAAGGTTGCAAGAGCTCTAAGAACTAGCCAAAAAGAAAAAAAGAAAAAAGAATTTTAAGAGGTCTAAAATGATACTCCCATGGTTTGGACCAACCCTTGACAGACCACTAGCAAGGTGGCAGCTAACACCTTCAAATAACTAGAGTGGGGGCTAAACAATGTGAGAATTGAACACATTCATTTAAAAGCATACGGGGATTTTTTAATTCAGTCTTTATGGACAGGAGCCAAAGACAGGCTGAAAGAATGAAGAGATGGAACCTATAGGTTCAATGCGTATCACTCACCTCCTATGTATATTAGCTACTGGCCTCAACTTGATCTCCCTCTATCAATGCCCATCAATTCCCCAAGTACAAGCTCTGTCTGCTATAAACAGGGCTTTGTCTCGTTCATTCTGATCGTTGATCGATGCTATACAGTTGACAACACCAGCAAAACAGCCCGATAAAGATCAAAACTCACAAGAAAGCAGAATGTTGAACAAGACAAGAACACAAGTGAAGTACATCAAGATGGGAATGGAAGGAACCTACAGGGAGGAAGGACAAGGCGCATGAACCCTAACACAGGCCGCAAAGTGAAGCGAATTTCAAGATGGACGGTTCAAGTCATGCATAAGATGGCACACAGTAGAGGTCTCACCATCATTTGGGGGTTGTTCTCGAAAGATCACTTGGGATATGTTATATATTTGGATCATCGGTTTTTTTGTCAATGCAAGTGAAAAGATTCGAACCTATAACCTCCGACAAGAAGCAGCTGATGAGAACATCGAGTCAGAAATTTTTTTTTTTTTTTTAGTTTAACTCTGTATTTTATTTTATTGAGTCAACTGAGTTATAAGTCTATTTAAAGACTCATATGCTTTCAATAAAAATGAACTAAAATTTTGACAAAGAATTATTTTAAGATTTTTTTTCTTAAGGGGCGTGCCTCAGAGTGTAAAACCCTAAATGTAAAGTTAAGATCGAGCGTGCGACATGAAACGACGTAAGATCAAGATAAATGAGCGTGAAACGTATTTCTTTCATCTCTTGTCTTTTTCTTAACTAAATGGAGGATATATACCAAAATCTAAAACTATATTTTTAAGTCGTCATGATGAAAAGACAACTTTAGTCCAATTCGGGAAGGAAAACAAAAATGCCACCGCCTTAAGATTATGGCTAATTTTCTTAACAAAGTCAAAGATGAACTTCCAAATCCATTTAGAAATTTTTACCCAAGGAATTGATCAAGTATTAATAAAACAATACAAGACATCCTATGAAACAGCAAAATAGAGAAAGATAACCATGATTCTCTTGCAATATCATATTTCTACACAATTTTCTGGCATATCACACGATTCAACTGTTAAGCTGTGTAAGTTGTAACCTCTCAATTGCAGAAACAGATATCCAGATTGGAAACAAGAACACAATTCTTGTTCATTCACATATCAATTATCGAAAAAAGAAACTGTGATTGATCCTCTCAAAGCATGGATACATGAGATAATATCAAACATATATGCTTCTACAATGTAGATTTATACAATAGTAAATTTACACCCTGAATGGGTTTAATACCTTTAAAAGATAAATTACATAAGCTACCCACAAAAATATGCATCAGAGACCTTGTAAGATGATTGACTTCAGTTGTACTAAAAAAAAACAATGCCGTCCCAAATGCATGAATCATACGAACAAATTACATTGACAAATAAGACTAGTAATCCCTAAAAAAAGATGAACACAAAGAAACAAATTTACAACATCTCCAACAGGAAATGTGAATGGAGTTACAGGGGTAATGATACAAGACTGAAGAATAGATAATTCCTTGCTTGCACTCGGCTATAAATGAGGTCGAAGGGAGAACACTGGTTCCTGCAAGTTCAAAACGTCATATCAGTTCAAATAATTGAAACCAATTACGATGTATAGTAGTCATATTTAGCTGGTAAAAGATTGCTAATATAGTGTAACTACCACGCTGGGAGCGCAAAATTACAGAGGACTCTTCACCACATCAATAAAGTCAGGCAGGAAAAAAAACTCTTCACCACATCAATAAAGTACCATTTGCTTCCTGAGCTGCAAAAGAACATCTACATGTGACTCATTTGCCACTAGCCTATGATGCGGATGCAAAGTTTTACGCCGCATTGTTTCATGTAGAAGAGCATAACCACACCAAATACTGTGCCAAAATTGGTGCGACTATAACTACTAAACCTTAGAAAATACAATTTCCTGAGCATCTATGAATATAATAGTTCTTCTATGAAAATTATGATAACAATAGTAATGGAATTTGCAGATAAATATAACAATTGTGACTTGTCTTGACCTCTTATGAGAATGATGACAATCGATCAATGATAATAGCAGAAATAGGACAAGGGAAATAAAACTGGTCATTAATAACTTGAGAGGTCAAGGGATGATCATTTCTCCATCCTGCCTCACTAGCCAAAGTTTGACCAATGACCAAAAACATCATAAGTAGGTTTATACGAGCCCCGGCATTTGTATCTCAATTACTTGGTGACCACAGGAAACCGCGGGGTGGGGGGGTGCCCTACATGATGGGTGACGAACTACAAGAAAAGATAATTGGGAACGGACATTAAAAAATCTCAACCTAAAGTTTGAAACCCAAGAAAAGATTCAGGACTCTCTCCCTAGGGCATCTCACCCAAAAGCACGTTGTCTACAAATACTTCAATAGCAATTTTTCATTATCAATCATCAACTGAGAATCTCTCAAGCAGATTTTACTTTTTATAGGCTTATATCAGATGAAAACGTCCACCACAGCTAATGCGGGACTAAAATAAGATAAAATAAACTGACTACACTAACTAACTAAAACAAACTAAAGATAAGATAAATTAACTATATAATCAACTAAAATAAAATAAGATAAAATGATCCAATTAAAACAAACTAATCCACTAGATGTCATCATCATTCCCCGGGTTAGGAAAAAATTTGACATTATCGAGTGTAGATCTCCTCGGGTCTCAATCAGGTTATAGTGACGGTCGTGAACCCAACAGATGTCATCAAGACTGAACCAAGACAACGAACTTTGATGAAGAAGAGGAGTCGGAGATCAGTGGCAGAGGAGGAGCCTTCATCGTCGGGGGGCTGTGGAGGAGCCTTCATCATCGATAGGCGGATGAGAGAAAAGGGAGAAGCTGACGACGGCAGCGTGGATCAGGTGTGATTAAAGGAGAGAATGAATAGAACAGTGGCGTGTCAGAATTTCTTCGAAGGAATTTTTGAGATAATTTTTTTAGTAAGATTTAGAGTTGATAAGGGGAACTAGGTTTTGTGAAAATTTGATGAAGGCTTGAGTTTTATGAAAGGTAAAGGAAAAGAGCAAAATTTAGCTCTGATACCCAACTTATAGGGAACAAATACATTTTGAGAATCTCTCCTATGGTCACCCGACCACACTTGCTACAAAGCTTTTCAAAGCAATTTCAATTCATCCAAAACTGAGAATCTCAAAAGTAGTTTTTGTCTTTTATAAGCTTATATCACATAATGTGGCACTAAAATAAGATAAAATAAACTAACCATACTAACTAAAATAAACTAAAATACGATAAACCAACTACATAACCAACTAAATTAAAATAAGATAAAATGAAAGTTCCCATAATAGATTCAAAAGATATTTCAAAATTTATCTTTGAAAAAAGAATAGAAAAGTGACTGTCCCGTTCATAGATCTGCTTAAAGAGAACAAAAAAATGGTTGTGTTTTGAGATTTGTAAAATCACCATACCTTGACAAGAGCTGTCAACTTTGGTTGATAACTGCAAGGCGGGGTTTCCATCTTATCTCAGTTCCCTCTGCTTGTTAAATTCATAAACTATCAAATTCTTCTTCAACATCATCTTTCTCACTTTCACTATAAACGCTCACATCAGTGTCATTGTCATCGTTCACGCTATGGCAGCTAATTTGATCAGAATTTATTTAAGGTATTTCACGGAATTCCAATCAGCAGGAGAAGGCATCTGCAATGCTTCAGTCAATTTTCCACCACTTCTCTCAATCTTCCGCAGACGCGTTGACCAGCGAACTGCTGTTATCATATCACAGTCAGATCATGTTCCACCATTTCTTTACAAATACCCAGAATTCCAGAGTATATGTGTTCTTCAGCAACACGGTTCAAAGACTCGGCCGAGTCGGAGACGAGTCGGCCGAGTCGTATCCGTCTCGGCCCGTTCCGAGACGAGTCCGAGTCACGAGTCGGTCGACTCAACTCAGAGGAGACCGACTCGGCTGAGAATCGGAGTTGACTCGTCGACTCGGCATTATGATGATGATTTTGTGCCTCATCGCAATTCAACATGAAAATAATTACATTAGCATGTATTTATGAATGTAATTTGTGCAATTTACTATATTGTACATGTATTTTGATATGCTTTTACCAACGACGAGTGTATTTATGCTTACTTTTTATATTTAGTGTGCTACGTGATATATTTTGGACATGTGATATATGAATGTGGATGTCTACATTTTTTTTAAGATTTGTCGTGATTTTTTTAGAATTTTTTGAGCTTTCTATGTAGCGTTTTGCGCGTATCGCCCGATACTGATCCGAGTCGCCGAGATCGATCCGTCTCACTGCCCGTCGAGTCGGCGGCCGAGACCGTGACTGTGAACCATGTTCAGCAACAGTAGCGCTTAACAAAAGAGACGTCATTAAGCAATGAGAAGCTGCTTTATCTGGCTTAAGTCCTGCTAATTTCATTTCTTCAAAGCATCTCAAAGCTTTCTCTGGAAGTGATGTACAGGCCCAGCCTCTAACTAGCGTGGTATATGTTCTAACATTAGGCTTCACTCCAACAGCCTTCATTTCTTCAACCACTTTTGATGCTCTCTGCATACAGACAACTTATCAGAAGAATTTTACGAGAAAAGAAAATTACAACATTTATCCCTCTTCCACTGTTTGAAAGTAGAGTACCAATTTGTTAATGCACAAAAGTAGGCAGCTGAACAGTGAACACAGAGCAGCAACGTGTACTAAGGGGGTGTTAGTCAATTGGGACTCTTGACTCGGACTGGGACATTTGCCTTACTGAAATAATTTTTAGGACATTTCTGAGACCAGGAGTGCGTCGGGACAAATTGTCTGGGATTATGGGATTCTAGGACAAATGTGGGATTTGAACTGGGATAAATT
The DNA here is from genome assembly GCA_038442645.1 of Agave tequilana. Classification (NCBI taxonomy): domain Eukaryota; kingdom Viridiplantae; phylum Streptophyta; class Magnoliopsida; order Asparagales; family Asparagaceae; genus Agave; species Agave tequilana. The sequence goes on along the minus strand of JAVJIF010004299.1, from coordinate 23,012 downwards.
ATGTCATATTGATTATTATTACTAACTATTTTAATATTCCTTTTAACTTCTTGATCTATTATAATTAGCTACATAATATTAATAATTAAATATTATTGAAATAATTGATGATCATCTTAATTATTAAAAATTTCTAGAGAATTCTATAATTAGATATTCCAAAATAGCTCGTCTATAATTAAAAATTAATAAATTAACTAGTCTTCGATCGTCAAATAATCAAACATCATTAAACATACTAATGTCTTTAAATTAATAATTGAACCAGGAGCATTGTTAGCACAAATATTTAAACATTTCTCAAATGGTTGTTTAGGACAGGTGTTTTTTTTCCTAACAGTTTAGGACTAGTGTCTGCTCAGGACAGATATTGAAACATTTCTCCAATGGTGTCAAATACAGGGCCCACTTAGGCCCAATCGGAGTTTGATGGACCCAATCATGCTGCTGCTAATGTCCTCCCACCTAAACTAGAACTGAACAGTGTATTCACCTTTCAAAATTTAATGTCTTTCGATTCATCTATCCTCAACTAATAGTTCGATCAAAGGATGGACCCAATAATTTCCTAATTAGAGTAAGCACCCCACGAGTCAATTTAATCAATTTTTTTTTTCAGCTCATTAGACCCAAATCAGTCCAAGTTTAAAGCCCTGATGTTGTTGCGTGCTGCAGGCTGCTACAGAGAGCTTCTCCCAGCGGCGGCAGAGTTCGGAGTATCGGCCAAATCAGAGATGACTCGGCCGAGTCAGATATAACTGGGTAGACTCGTCTCCGACTCGACGGGCGCCGCGACGAGACCAAGACGCGGGTCGACCATGGCTTCGTTGTTTGACCGACTCGGGCTCAACTCGGTCGAATCGGCCGAGTCCCGATACTCGGACGATTCGACTCAGGTTGACTCAGCTGATTAGACCGAGTCAGCCCAGAGTCGGTCACTGTGAACCCATGATCTCGGCGAGTAAAAAAAGGGAAGCCCAGATCCAAAAAAGAGCTCATCTTCCTCTCTTCCTTCGCCCGTTCGCCCTCGCTAGTAAGACCCCGTCGTCGTTCGCCTTACTTTGTCGTAGAGCTCCTCTCTCTTGCTTCACCGACTCGCCACCACTGTCGAGCTTGGACTTCAGGTATTTCTCTCTCCCAGTCTCTTTTCTCTTTTCTCACTCCTGATCTCTCTCCCTCTCTCTTCCATTCTCTCTCCCTCTCTCCGATCTCTCCCCCATGTCCCTTTCTCCTCTCCCTCTCTCCAGCTCTCTCTGTCTCTCCCTCTCTCTCGAGCTATCGTCTCACTCCTCTCTCGATCTCTCTGTCTCTCCCCCTTTCTTGAGCTATCGTGTCAATCCCCCTCTCACAACTCTCTCGGTCTCTCCCCTCTCCCCTGATCTCTCTCTCTTTGTCTCTCTCACTTCCCCTCTCCCGATCTCTTTATCCCTCTCTCACTCCCCCTCTCCTGATCTCTTTATCTCTCTTGATCTCTCTTGATCCTCTGTCTCACTCCCCCTCTATGTTTTAATAGATCTTGTTTTTAAATTTAATTAGATATTGTTTTAATTTAATAAATCTGATTTTCAAATAGATCTTGTTTTTTATATTTAATTTATAGATCTGGTTTTTAAATATATTTAAATTTAATTAAATACGATTTAATTTAGTTTGATTTAAGTATAGATATGAGATACTGAGACTTGATTTAAATAATTTTAAACAGATCTCTCTAATTTTTAAAGAAATTGATCCTTACATGATCTCATCGAAACAAAAAACAATCAAAAGTATATTCTCATCGAAGAGTGTTAAAAAAGTCGGAAAAGACATTTCAAAGTTCTCCCTCTTTAATGAAGATATTCATCACATTGAGGAAAATAGATGCATAAAAAAGCTGATGATGGTAGTGAAGGTGTGAGGGTTTTATCCAGTTCTAGTCAAGGTTCTAAATATCGGATATCGGGATCGTATCAGATAGGGGTATTTTCATATCGGATATCGGATATCGGGAGAGATATCAGGGAAACGCACGCATATCGGGCGTTCATATCGGACGCGATATATAATGAAATATTGATAATTAAAAGTTGATTTAGTGTCTAAATATCATTTACATAATAAAAATGATGTAATATGCATGCAAAGACAATAAAAAATAATGTATATTTGCACGTAGTCGTGCAATAAATAAGTTATTTCATATCGGGTGATTATCGCCCGATATTTCGAATATCGGCCATTTTTTACTGCAAACAATATGACGAATGATTTCCCCATATCGTATCAACAGCCGATAATAAAGGAGATATCGGCCGATATCTCAGCTGGTTCGGCCGATATTTAAAACCAAGGTTTTAGTAGTGATGATGGTGAAGATGGTGATGATGTTGACTATGACGGCAGTGATGGCAATAATAGGGCAACAACGGTGCTTATGGAGAGATTTATGGTGTTGGTGAAAGCTAACGAGGTGGTGCTATGTCGATGAATTCAAATTATTATGCCTTCTAGTAATGATTATTTTAGTAGATATGATAATTACGCAGGGTTATCAGAGTCTTAAAAGTCACATGCAGAGTTTCAGTTTGACATCATGCTAGCAACTCGATAGATTTGCTAGTATTAGTATCGATTTTTCTACTTATCACATGGATAATTACAATATGATTTTGTGCTTCATCGCAATCCAATATAGAACTGACTACATTAGCATGTATTTATGAATATAGTTTATGAAATTTACTATATTATGCATAAATTTTGATATGTTCCTACCGACAACGCGTGTATTTATACTTTCTATTTATGTTTAGTATGCTAAGTGATATGTATTGAACATGTGATACATAAATATTGATGTCTATATTTTTTAAAATTTGTCGTTATTTTTTCAGAATTTTTTGAGATTTTTATGCAGCATTTTACGCGTATCGCCCAAGACTGATCCGATACGCCGCGGCTGTTGCGTCTCAGTGCCCGCCGAGACGACAGCTGAGACCGTGACTTTGAACCACGGGCAGAGGAGTACTGGTGTTGCTGCCTGCGTTGGACTTGGAGGAGGGGAGAAAGCTCAGAGAGGAGGAAAAAAAAGAGGAGAGGAAATAGATATAGATCTAGATGAGGGAGGGGGGGTTGGTGGTAATGAGAGAAAGAGAGGATTCCCAGAACAAAACTTTGACCCACCTTTTTGCTTGGGATAAAAATATAAAATTTGGTGAGTGGAATTATGTATAGTGAGACAAAAAAAAATTGAAACTTTTGAAAATCCGGTTCTAATCTAAACCAACAATCAATAACATCCTCAAAATGAAATCCCGCAAAATGTCCCAAACCAATAAAACTCTAAAATGAAATCCCACAAAAGTCCGAGTCCCGACTAAGAATCCCAATTGAATAGCACCCCCTAAGAGAAGATTGTAGGGTGAGATCTTATTAGACTATAAGACTTGTTTCTTCTTGTTGAAAATTCAAAGAGTGCTTCAACCCCCACACCATCCTGCAAGCACGCGCGCCCCCACACACGCACACACAAAAGAAAGGAAATTTAAAAAACTTTTAAATTTGGAAGCCTGAGGCTCAGCTTTTAATCAATGATATTTAAGATATCAGAGCATGTGCTTTCTTTATTTCAGCCACTTTTAGCACAAAACATCACATCATTTATCAACAATTTTGACTAGTAGCTACAAAGTAACTGGTGTATAGTGATGTCAGGGTCATTTGCAACTAAATCTTCAGGTGGGAGAAATCAGGCCAGTCTAAACTACCGGAATCTTATCACTTCACTTTATGACATATTGGCATCATGCTTAATATGTGAATTACTCGTTGGTTCAGATACACCTAACAAAGAGATATTTAAACTAAATACTGAGGTGATGAAGTGTAGCATAAAAACATGGTTTCAAATATCAAACCGATTCCGATATACATCAGCAATGTCGTATCTTTTTTGAGATACCCTATACAATATCAAACCCTATGACATCAGCTAATTTCAGAGCCGATATATACGGATATTGCCGATATTGCCAGTATTGCAGCCTATTTTGATGATATCCATACTAAACACCAATGGGATACTGATAACCGATTGTGAGATTTTAAACCCATGCATAAAAACTTTGACCCTTATATTGAAACCTAAGCTTCTTCTTACACAAGAGGAAATACCACAATAGATAGATGCATTTCAAGTAATTATTTAACCAAATTAATTAAATTTTTCCATTAATAGGTAAGATTACCAGCATATCGCCAGCTTTGCAGCATGCATTTATGAACGAAGTGCATTTATGGATGTCAGAAAGAACTCCATCTTGCTTCATTTGTTGTATCAAATCTGCAGCCTCCCACATGTCTCCTCTCCGAGCCCGTCTGTAATAGGAACCGAATAATAAAATTCTGATCAATGTAGACTCTTTAACTCTTAAGAAGGCAATTTTACACTTGTGCGCGCAATTGCCCAAGAATAAATTTATAAACCTCAATCAATAATATAATATCAATAATATAATATCTAGGTCAACCATAGTTGTATCATATTATAATTACAAGTTGATATTATAAAATTTAATTCAAAGGAGAAAGTAGTGTCATTGTGATGGAAGCAAAATATAAATAGATGAAATTGGACAATAACTCAAGTTTTCAACAAAAAGAAATAACTCTATAATCTATTTCATAATAATAACATGTTAATCAACACATACCCATCCATTAAAATGTTATAAACATATGAATTCCTTGGAATCTTTTGAATACTCATTTCCCTTGTGATTGCTAAAGCACTCTGCATCCGACCTGCCTTGCAGCATGCCTTGAGTAATGCTTCATAGGTAAATACATCAAGCTTCAGACCTCCCTCTTTAATTTTAGTAAAATACTCAAAAGCTTTGCCCGTATCACCAACAGAAGTGTATCCTTCCATTATGGTTGTGTACGTATGTTCACTGGGAGCTATGCCAGCTAAAATCATCTTGTCAATGACTTCAACAGCCTTGTCCATCTGAAAAAAATTAATGGATCAATACATCTGATTATTAATTTAACAGCAATAATAATTGTACAAAAAAATCATGCAACCAACATGATGCTTGCGAGCAAGACCAAGAATGAGAACATTGTAGGTCTCAACAGTTGGAATGCAACCCGTTTGTCTCATTAAAATCAAAATTTTCTAAAGCTCTTTATATCTCTCCAGCTTCTGCATAGTCATAAATTATTGGCCTAAATGTTCGAGATGAAGGTCTATGTCCCTCCTTGTGCATCTTGTCAACAATATTACATGATCGATCGATATTACCCATCTTACAAAATGCATTGATAATATATTGTAGAGAACAGCATTAGGCTTTAGGCCTGCTTTCTGCATTTCCTTGAAAACACTGAAGGCATTTGCGTAATCGTTTAATCGGATAAAGCCGTTGATCAACATTGAGTAAGTTTTGTTGTTATGTTTGATGCCGCATGATTCCATTTGTCTGCTAATCTCTACGGCTTTGAAAACTCTTCCAATCTGAAAGTAAGTGCAGCAATGTCATTTCTAAAGCTTAAAAGTTATAATCACACCAGTATTAGATAAACTCCCGAACAAGTCCATGCATAATATAAATGGCACCTTTAGTACATAAAGGTGAGGGGAAAAAATTTACCTTTGTGTACAGGTTTATAAGGTACCCATAACTTATCACTGAAGGTGTTTTACCTTTGTGTACAGGTTTATAAGGCACCCATAACTTATCACTGAAGGTATGAAACCACATTCCTGCAGAAATATGCAAAATAAATAATCAGCACACATGCAGCCATCAAATAGCATCATCAGAAAAGGACAAAAAAGTACAGAATATAAATCATATCAACCACCCTAATATACTAGAATTCTGACCTTCATAAAACATATGATAAATCAATTCAAACACATAAAGCTAGTTACCTTCAGCCTTTCAAATACAATCAAACATGTTTCCTCATTACGAGTATTTGTGTAACCATCCATCATTGTATGATATAAGTCAATAGATGCATCTATTCCGTTTTCTTCCATTTCCCTCACCAAGTCCTCTGCCTGAGCCATGTCACGATTTTGGCTGCATAACTCGTGAAAGTTTCATCAATTTCATAGCAACAATTAGAGTATGGTTCATCTGAAATAGAAATCAATCCCCCACCCCCCCCCCCCCCCCCCCCACCCAAAAAAAAAAAAAACAAACAAACAAGCACGCGCTCGCGCGCATGCACATACACACACCCCCGACACTCCAATCCACCCACCCACACAACAAAAAAGAAAAAGAAAAAAAATAAGGGGACTGAAAAAGACAGTGAGGGAAGAGTAGTTTCTGAAGAATGAATGTTTATGCCAAAACACTTGTGCCCCCCCAACAGAGTTACTTGCAAATATAGAAGAAAACATCAAATCCAGTAGAATTTATTACATGAACTCTGTAAGATGATTGTCAGTTTATAAATGAATCCATGAAGGTGCGGAAATTTGACCATGAAAAAAAAGAGGTGCTCCAGAGGCAGCATTTACTAAATTAGCAGATCTTCCCTTTTCTAGAAAATGCTTGTCAACACATGCAGAAGAAAATCACATGAAAAGAAGCAAATGGATTCTTATATCTGTAAGAAAAACACTAACCAATGAGCATAAACAATATTGCTATATATGACGGCATTCAGCGCCGTTAGCTTCTGCTTTGCCTCCTTAAACAAATTATCTGCAGATCTTTCAAAATAACAGAAATTATATTATCTAGGCTCTCAATATATATGCTGGTAACATAAGACTTACAGCATGTAAATATAACCAAACAGCTCAAAGAGAGGCGTACGCTACATTGGAGCGTACAGAGTCAGGCATAAGAACGATAAAAAACAATGGCCTAGTTTTAGTCAACATGTTTGTACATCTTATGGGGCTTATCAGTTTTCATTCAGCACTTCTTCCTGCAAACCACTAAATCTCTGAAGAGAATCACTTAAAGAAGATAAACCATACTAGAATAAAAATCAGCACAATGCAGGATCACCAATTGGCTGAAGCAATGCAGTTCCACTACAGTTAAAACATTTTAAAGAGTAAATTTGGACACACAAGTAAAATAGTAAGTTTTGACATTGCCAACTAAGTTTTAATAATATTTAACGTCTTAGAAACGAAGGCCAACAGTCAAAGAGTAAAAACCATGCTCATGAAGCAAAGTGAAAAAGGTTCTAAGCATGGTTTAAAATCTTGGTATCGTTATTGGTATCGGTCAATGATTTTTACTATCAATATTGTCCATATCGGAGGTCAATATCAGCATTATCGATCAAATCCGCAACATGGGACCCAAATTTGGCCGACATTATACGGTTAATAGTATCTGGTACTTCAAAACCCGATATGATATTGCCAATATGTATCAAATTCAGCTGATTTTTGAAACCATGGTTATAAGCAAGGTTTAAAAACTTGCTTTGGGTGTCGAACTCTTGTCTTGGGTTTCAGGTCAGCTATTTCAATAGTTGCAAAGTTTCAGCATTTTCAGAATTGTCAATTTGAAATTGATAAATTTTAGACATGATTTTAGTCTTACTTGAGGGCGTCTAAAACTTTAATTTAAATTTGGTGATATTTTTGTACCATGTGATGTGCTACAACAGTAGGCAGTATGATATGGAATTTGAATTAATAATTAATGCTTATAGATAATTAACAAAGTGTATATATTTATTATGTAATGAAACAATCAGGTCATTTGTTCAAAATAATGCAAGCAAGCAAAAGAAAACAAAATTATCTGTTTCGTCAAGTATAAAATATTATTGCTAATTATATTTTTCTATTCAAGTATTAATTGGTGTTTGGATAGGGATTTACTCATCAGAAGCCCAACCATGTTTTGATTTGGAGTGCATCATGTACAAGGCCAACCGAATGAGTGGGCTGAATTTGAGCTGATTTAAGACTGGTTTGGTCTCCCTCAAATGAAAACCGACTCAGGCCCACTTGATCCACACTAAAGATGATAGGATGTCTTTATTTAAATAGAGCTTGTTAAATACAATGCTCTTGAGGTTCAACGTAAAACCCCTTTAGCAACATGATTGAAATGGTCAGAATGAGATAGAGCATGCTAATTGAAAAAGTGCTCACAGTACTAAAAACCTTCAACACGTGATTGATATAAATGTCTGTTCCGTACATAAAATTATTTTATTTAGGAAACAAAAGGAAGGGCAACCATTCTTACATACTGAAACACCACTTCAAGCAGCCTCCTCGCCTGAACTCAATATAAATTGCCTACCAAATAAAACTAATTGACAACGTTCAAAATTGCCCAAAACTGATGTTAAAAGGTCTGGGAGAGACTGGCCTATTCAAAACTAACCAAAATGTTCCAGTATGCACCTAGTTTCTTATCATTGAATCTAGGTGGCTCGCATCTAATAAATTCATGCTTAATACAAAGTGGCAAAGCTTAAGAGTTGAAGGTGCTAATCGATCGATTTTATAAGTTCCAATTTAATGTTTAATTCTTTATTAAAGTTTGACATTGACAAATGAACAGAGACCCAAAAAAGGGCTTGTTAAGCCCATCCACAAACTGCAAATATTTTTTACCTCAACTATCTTAGCCTCTTCACAAAACCTTTGTATTTGTACTTAATAGTTGTTAAGTCTTCTGTCAATGCAAGATTGTTCAAATCATAATTAGGTTAAGTAGAAGCTTCTAAATATACGATCAAGCTAGTTTCCTTTAAGAGTAAAACAAGGCAGAAGAGCCTGAGTCCTCAATAAAATTTGGTGGAATTTCACCTAACTAAAGGCCCTGAACTTGAAATATGAACTAATTAACTTGACTTGAGTTTGAGATTCAAGCTGATAACCAGACTGGTACGTTTATAATTATGTTAGATTAATAGGATGTCACATTGACCCAAATATGGCATGTCTGTATTAATAGGACATCACATTGACCCAAATATGGCCAGGTTGAAGTAGCTTTAATGTTCGCTCGCACTCCCTAAAATTTAATATTGGCCTAAAAAGAATACATTGCAACATGAGTGTTGCTTAAGGAAACTCTCATATTCTGAAAAAAAATTTGGTAATCCTTGCGGAACCAAATAAGAAATTGGGTAATTCCTTAAAAGAAAAAAATGGTTTAAATATGGTAGTATACGTCAAACTCAAACAATGTTTAGTCAACTTGGACTCCCAAGCTCAAATCATGATAAAATAGATAAGATTTGATGCATGGGTAAAACATTGTTTTGATGCATGGGTAAAACATTTTGGAACCTCTTGATCTCACACTCTTGGTCTATTTTGTGTGCGCGCGCGCGTTAGTGCTCGCTTGTTTCTTGTTTTGTGGGTGATCTCCTGTTTTTCTGTTGTTGTGGGTTGTGGGGGTCTCTTAAGCATGAACATGCCCAAATCAGGGGCGTGCCCGAGTCGGACACGAACACATGCCCGACACGTGTCGGACACATTTTGACCGTGTCTGACATGAGTCAACGAGTTTGACTCATCGGACGCAGTCAACCCGTGTCTTAGACACGACTTGGAGACGTCGAAATCATGTCTTGGTCACGCCGCGGGTTTAATGGGTCGAATTTAATGGGTCGTGGGTTTAGTGGGTCGAATAATTGATTTAGATTTGTGTAGAATTTTCACATGATAATGAAGAAGTCATTGGACTAGTTTCAACTTCATCTTCAGAGATGATGCCGACTGTAATTTTATTTTGAACTTGTGATGTTAAGTTGTTAACTTAGTCAATAACATGTGAACTTATGATCTTCGGTTGTAATTTTATTATAAACTTATGATATTTTATAATTTGTGCACGTACTGATTGATATTTAGCTTGTTGTTTACTTGATTGAGATTTTATAAATTTGTTTATATATAATAATAGTAAAATATTTCTTGTCATATCCCTGTATCTTTTTTTTTTTGAATTTTGTCGTGTCCCGTATCCATATCAGGCATGACACCTTGTCTGTATCCGTGTTTCATAGGTGGGGTCTGTCTTAAACAGATACAAGCCAGGTAACTGAGTCCATACAATATCAACTCATAAGGTTACCAGAAGAATACATTAGAGTTCATCATGTTCTAGACTTCTGATTTAGATGATGTGATAAACTGTATTAACCCTACTGCAGATATTACATTATACAATATGAGTTGTTACCCTGGTTTAAAATTGATGAGAATATGCGCGTAAAAAACAATGAGCAAACTCATTATAGTAAATATTAATACGAGCTTCTGTTTTTCAAAGAATCAGGACATCAATGTATCACATGCCATAATCATGAATATATTTTCCATTATTTACATGAGGATGCATGGTGAAAAGTTTCACATAAAATAATGCCAATACAAAACAATTATACATGTTATGCATATGAAAGTCAGGCGATTCAGGTCCATATACTATAAACTCACGAGAGTTCATGTTCTAGATTAGATGTGATAAACTGTATTAACCCCTAATACAGATCTTACATAGTACAATGAGTGATACTCTAGCTTAAATTGATGGGAGCACAAAATATCAATAAGTAGAACAACATAGCAAATATCAAGGTTTGAAATCTCGGTAAGTATTGGCTATCTGTTTTTGGTACCAAAACCAGCAATATTAGCAATAATAAGTTGTTTCCTCTAGATCGTATCAGCAATATCGGTATTAGTACATATCAGTAGCAGGTGATATTTCAAACCATGGCAATACTAGTACAATGAGCTTCAGATTTCAAAGAATCCGAAATCAATGTATCAAATGCCATAATCATAAATAAATTTCAATTATCTACATAATGAAAAGTTTCACATAGTGTAATGCCAACACATACAAATAACATTCAGATGGTGTGAATCAGCAAGATAGGTAGCATACAATAATTAGAACCACAGAATCTACATCCCAAAAGTACTACTCACTTAGCATCATTAATATTGGCAAAACCAGCAATGAGGATACTATAGGTCACCACAGTCAATTCGATTGCCTCAGCTTTCATTTCATCGATACATGATAAGGCGCCTCACATATCTCTAGCAACTGCGTAAGTGTGAACAAGGCTGCGTGAAATGAATTATCTTCAGCATAGAATAGATGAATCAATGAACAAATGATAGTGCAAGACTCCTGTTTGAATATGTTTCCCTGGAGTCTACCAGCATATATTATAAGCAATTACTCATTCTGAAATCAAATCATGATGAAGGGAAACTAAATTATCTTTTCACTATAAGTGTTTGTAGTAACATAATCTCAACTTATTTTGTTTGTACATTAATTTAGTTATATTTTCAAAGCATCCGGAAGAGTATTGTTGTACCCATCACATCATTTGCATCAGTGTCTTCCTGACTCCTACTAGGGAAGGAAAAGGAAGGTATTTCCTTTAGGGTGGTAGTAACGGCGTGTTTTTTTTGGTGCTGGGGATTGGGGTGAGGCGGGAAGAAAGGGGGGTGCACACTTAAAAATTTCTGAAATTTTTGCATCAGCATTTTCCCTTTCCTTTTCTTATATTCTCACACATTAGATGGATTGGACAGATCACTGTGGTCATGCTAACTTATCGAGCATTTTAATCACAAGACCTTAGCTTCTATTAAGATCGTCTACATATAATCCTTTCACAATTTGCTAATATGGAAAGTGTGTTTTTTAATTCAATTATTCAAAATGCCTATTTTGCAGCAAAGTAGCAATCTGCTTAGAAGAAGTCATTCCAATATTAGATTCAAAAGTGTAATTGTAACAACCAGAGAAGAAAAAAGGATATCACAATATTATGGGTTGAAGTGTAATTTATTAAAAGAAAGAGGTCAAAAAGTGAAATTGTAATAAAAATCTCTTTATTACTTTAATTTGGTCTTTTATGCAAATATCAAATTGTTAAGGGTTTAATTGTAAAAGAAGAGAAAAAGAAAAGCTTGGGAGCTGAGGGACACGTCCATGATTTAATCATCCGCATCACTTTCTGTTTAAAAAAAAAAAAAAAAGAAAGAAAAGATGAGAAGAGAGAGTGAGAGAGGGGGGAGAGGGAGCTGAGGCACGAGGTGGGGGGGGGGGGGGGGGGGGGAGATGATGGAAGATGGTAACGATGAAGGGGAAGAAGAGGACTGAGGAGGTGGGTAAGAACTAGGAAGTCTATCTCTTGTAGGTTTCTTTTCAATTTTCATGTTAATTATCTCTTCTAATCTAAAACCCTAACCTTAACTCTCTTTAAGAAGAAATTTCATTTAATTAAAAAGGATGAAGCTAGTATGATTAACCCTAAATATACATTAAATTTATGATTTTCTATTTTATTAGTTGTAATATTCATCTTGTCATCTTCATAATTGGATCTTAATTGGAAAAGGAATTAGGTGGCTTTATTAAAAGAGAGACAGAGAGAAATTGAATGATAGAGGTAATGGATTTTGTAAATTTAACTAAGTAGGACTTGATCAAATACTTAAGAAAATAACAAGATAAACCTCCTTTAATCCTCCTTTGCGACAAGGTTCTTAATTTTCTAATCCATAAGATATCGAACATTTAAATAATAATACTAATTTAAGTCAATGGAGAATAATCTTTATATTATAAAATAAGAATAAATAGCTAACCATGTAAGATGTGATCATTGAATACTCTATTGAATATAAGGGTGTATCGGGATGTAAAATTTAGAACTTAAAATTATAGGAAAGTTGCTTTAGGTTTTCCATGGTGTTATTAGTTGCTAAATAACTGGGATTTGATGTAGGAATTCTAGTCAATGGAAACTAAACTAAGAGTCAAGATAATAAAATGTGAAGTTTGGGTTGTCGCTAGGAGATCCTCTAGAAGTTGAGAGACCTATTATTGGAAGTCACCCAAAGTTTTGGTAGCGAGGACTTCATGGTAATTGGTTGTCTCATGCTTTGTAGTTATAGTAATTGTCTGGAAATTTATATGATTGTCTTGGTGATGTTGGTTTATATATTTTATATGAAACATGCAGTTTATGCATAAAAGCACTTTATATGCATTGCTTCCAATATAAGTATCGAATATCGAATTGATTCTTTTAATGAGGTATTATTGTTCTTGCCGAAAAACGTGCGACATTTATTGTATTCTCTCATATAGTAGCAAACATATGATGCACGTATGAGGGCATGGCTAATGAATCTTGATTATAACATGATACCATATAGATAGCACATATGAGTGTATTTTTACTCATGTACCATGTGCATCATGTGATAAATATACGATATAAGTGAAAATAAGGCATGATGAACTCAATGTGTCCCCTCTATGAGGGTGTTTATCTACACAGGCCTTAATTAGGTAGCCTGATCACGGGTGATTTAATAGTGGTGAGAACCAAGTCAACCAGGATGTGAAGTGTTGACGCATAGGAACATGACCTACCTAATTTCTAATACGTGGTTTATTCATAGAAAATATATTGGGTGTTATATTTATTTAGTTCTCATGCACATTGATATGATTTTATCTCTATAATTCGAAGTCAATTTTTCAAATTACATCAAGTGCTCTAAGTAGCATTTTAGTGGCCGCTTTAACGTTGTGATAATAAATTGTTACGCTTTAACCCAATGGGAAAAAAATAAGTGGTTGAAAGTTATAGCGGACGCTACAAATTTGCTAAAGTAGGCATTTCTACCCAGAAAAAAAGGCAAAATTGAATAGCATAAAATCCTCTTAAAACCCGTTAAGTGCAAAAAACTGACTACTTTAAAATAGTATCTCACCTACCACCAATTTGTATCCTAAAAAAGCAAGCACATCTTCGAGATTTCTATCCCCAGTAGCGATGGCGAGCAGGGCAATGGTGGGAGTAGCAATTAGAAAGGTGACAGTCGACACGAATCAATCGAGTTCTTCTTTGTTGTGAGCAACAACAATGCTAGAGTTATCTTTTCGTAAATTCTTTTTCAAGTATGCTTTTTCAATAATTTTTCGAAGTGATCATTATTTGATGGAAGATCTCATGGTTTCTCTTTCATATTGGACTTTTTGAATATTTTCAATTTTTTATTTTCAATTCTTAAGTATAATGTTTTGGTTTTTTTTTAATCTAGAACAGTGATGAAGCTTCGAAAAAACTAATTTTCTCCCATCTATGGCCCATAAATCAACTTGATTCAATTATAGTTTAAATGATACTTTATATCCCTATCACTCAGCTGAATTTTCTATTTTTTTTTTAATTGTTTAAAGGCACATATATGTACGCATATATATATATATATATATATATATATATATATATATATATATATATATATATATATATGAGTTATGTATGTTTAATTATTTATCTAAATACCCATCCCGCTTTAGGTGCCGCTAAAGCAGCCACTTTCCGCTTTAGCGCTTAGTGACACTCACGCGCTAGCTATGCTTTCTGCTATTTAAAACATTGAGTACATCTCATATTTCATGATTTGAAATTATATAACTGCTTGACATGTTCATTCACTTGCTGAACTTATGCTTAGCCCACCAACTACAATTTTATTGACAGGAGGATTCAATCAAATGGGATTACATATCTGGACTAGAAATTTAAAAGATTCTTTCGAGCAAAGTACTAATTTGAACTATAGGTAGTGATATTACTAAATTTTATATTTTTTACTTATATATATATATATATATATATATATATATATATATATATATATATATATATATATATATATATATATATATATATATATATATTATTGTGTCTATTAAGACTTATCAAGCAAGAACATGTATTGCTCCAAGGAGGCCTTACAGTTTTTTATGTTGGAAAACTGCACTCGTGTCATGACCCTACATATATATTTTTGGGGCGTGGCAGTAACATATAACACAGAAACAGAACCACCATAATGTATTCTCTTATCTAATAAGAATAATCATAAACATGGAGAACCGCTTTAAATAACAAAAAGCACAAAATCATACGAAAGTAATCTTACTTAGTAAATACACGTGAACTCGGTTCAATTCCTCTTGCTCTCATGTTCTCAAAGTAGCATGAGCATGATGTTATCCCCTCTCCTTGCGTAATAGTCAACCATCAATCCAAATTCTTTTCTAGAAGGCTGAACAGAAACAAATATTTTCATGAGTTCCAGAATAAACCAGATATAGATTTGTTAAATAGTTCAGTTGAACGTAGTACTTATTTATCTTGCATTTCCCTGTACAATATAGCATTGCATAACTTTATTTAGCCAGCCATAATAACTAGCATCATGTGAAATTAAGTTTGTGAGCGAACGAAGATATGTTTTACATATTCATCAATTACAGCAACTAAAAAGAACATGCTAATATTAATAGTTCAGATAAATCATAGTCCTCAAGAATGGACTTTATCCACTATTAGACAAAAATTTCAGAGCATACTTCAAATCCAAAATCCCATCATTATTTCATACTTCTACCAGAAGCGTAAGAGAGGGGTAAGAAATTCTTAATTTTGATTTGCTGATATTAACTGGCAGGTCTAAAAAGAATAAAAAAATTCGAATCTTTGGCTAATTCAACCAGAAAATAAACAGGAATCATCTTTCATAGTTTCAAATTTCAAATGCAACAAGTATTCACTATGATGATAAAGCTTTGTACAGACAGAGACATTGAGAAATTCAGAAACTCTAGTAAAAGAAATCTAAAGAAATAAATGCCAATCCATGAAGGCGTAAATATGCAGTTTCTTGTAAGGTTCCAAGACCTCAAAAGCTGGACAGGAAAGCAATGCAGAAGAATTTGATAGTTTCATGCTCCTGAGATTTTACCCCAACAAATACAACTTCTACATCCTGCATGGAAAACGAGTTTGACTTTCCATAATCTCAGCCATTTTTGCAGGATAAGTGTATTATATATTTATCAGTGCACGGGGAGTAATTATTTTTACCACATTTTCTAATGATGTAGCCAACTATCCATTTAGTCATATTGATTGAAAAAAACCAAGAAGCAAACAGACCTGAATATGTAAAACAAACCATAATGAAGACCCTAGGGGATATTTTGGCTACTAGCTTTATTTGGTGTGTCAATAGATAAATGTTTTAGCTAATAGTATTTTGACCCACACGCCATCCTTACATTTCTTATTTGGCATTGATTTGCCAGCTAAGCTGCCCACTTTGTATCTCTATTTAAGCCTTTTCTTGACCTTTCACCTCTCACCTCTCATTCCCATCTATCCAAAGCTTTCACCAAGGTAATGGTATGGGCATCATTCGTAGGTTTTTGATATCAGAATTGGGAACATCAGAAATATTGGCTGTCAGTTCCATTTATGTTGCATCAACAATATGGATATCGTCTGGTCAGATCGGCAATCCTGATCTCTACTGTTTGCATAACTATTAGCGATATTTCAAATCTTGTTTTTCGGCCATTGTCGAAGTTCCCTGCCAATAACCAAATTTCTTGCTGAACTTGTTGACAATTACTTTCCTGTCAAATATTTATACTCAAAATGGATTCTTGATTCTCTTTCTTCTTTTCTGTTTTTCTTTTGTTTTTTTTTTTTTTCGTGTGGAAAGAGGGCTACCTAACACAATCATATATCTAATCATTTCAAAAAGGGATTGAAACGAGGCGCAAGATATGTCAAGTATAGGCCTATTTGGATGCAATTGCAAAAGAGGGAGTGATGAAAACATCACATGTATCTTTATTTTTATGTCCCCCCCCCCCCCCCCAAGTTGTATGTAATGGGTAGTTGTGTGTAGTTATGGGATTGTGTAGTGAGTAGTTGGTGAATAGTTATTATCTGGTAGCCTATATGTAGGCAATTGTAATTTGTAATAAAAGATGAATGAATGTTTGAAGCCAAAACTTTGTTGTCTGCACTCTCTTTTTTCTGCCTTCTTCTCTGTTTTTTCCCTCTATCTTCTTCTTTGGTCTGTCTTCTTTTGCCTATCTCCATCTCTCTCATTACCTCTCTTCTCTTCCTTGATCTTTATTTTTCGCTCACTATTCAAAGTCACAAGCGGATGTTTGCGATTCCCTACAGAAAAGGATAGTGAAATTGATTAGAAGCTCCAATTAGTTGAACCACGAGACAATACTTCTTTGTCAATTGCAGATCTCCGGTTAGAGAATCTAGGTCTATCGGGACAAGATCTGAAGGTTGTAAAAAAGAACCTATTCGAAGATCAAACTCCATGAATGAGCACCAGGAGAAGACAAGTAAAGCAGGACACTACCAGCAACAAAACCAGACAGATGTATGAGAAGCTGCATGAATAAAAAAGGTAACAGGTGATAAAGCTACAAGAAAGAATCTAAAGTTGCTTATCTGTTGGTTTTAATTCAAAGTAATCTAATTATTAGTTGGATTACGCATCAGTTAAATCATCTCTAAAGTTATTTTTATTCTATGATGTCCACTATATCGTGAGATGTGTGAATCTGCAACTTGTGATTGCTTAGCTTTGATATTGACATTAGAACTTACCCTGCATAATATAAGCATTATTGTTTATTCGATTAAGATTAGAAATATGTAAAACTCCGCTTGCAATCTTATTTAAATTCATTTGCAACATTATTAGTTTTCAATTATTTTCCTACTAAAAATCGTTCTATTTGGTGAAACGTAGCGAGTTTGATTATATCATTGATTCCCTACATGGCACGCACCCACCGTTTCACATCAGTTTGGTATTAGAGCACAAAGTTTAGGCAGGAACACCTTGCATTAGGTTTAAAAAAAGAGTCAATGGATCCCGATCTCCTAGCAAAATGAGATGCTACAATAAAACGTATAGATAACATGTTCCCAAATCAAAGCATGCCTTAAAGTCTTTACATAGAACCAATAACTATCGTGAGCACCTCCATGAACGTGAAGGACAACGTGGTTCATTCTAATGTTCAAAATAACGATAACGTAACGATAACGTTTTTCCTTTGTTATGTTAAGATAGGTTATACTATAACGCATAACGTAGGTTACGCGATTTAGTATTTATTTAATAAAAATAAATATATATATAGTATATTTAAGAATTTCAATAAATAGAATAATAATTTTAAAAATCTAAAAAAATATCAAAATAATATATAACACATTTATTAAGTCTCACAACAAATTTTAGCAAGTATCACAATAACATATGCGGGATCCAAACTTTTAGCCATACTATTCAATCAACACAAACAAGCATGAATTATAATAATTAACAACTAACAAGCATGGTAATTGAATTATAACAACTAACAAGCATGATAATTTAGCCAAAAAAAATATAACAAGCATGATATTTCTTTGTTCTATCTCTGAATTGAATTTAAGAGCATAATAATTAAATTAAATTGTATCACTCTCTCCCTATTCACCTGATCACTCTCTCTGCAATTCATCTAATCTCTTTGTGCTTTCTCCCCTCCCCCATCTCTCTTGTTCTCTCTGCTCTCTCCCCCTCCCTCTCTCCCTACCGATCTCTCTCTGCTCTCTCTCCTCCCGTTCTCTCTCACTGCTCTCTCTTCCTCCGATCTCTCTCTGCTCTCTACTAAAGAGCGGAGAGTGATCAGAGGAAATGAGAGCAGTGAGAGAGAACGGGAGGGAGATAGAGCAGAGAGAGATCGGGAGGGAGAGAGTAGAGAGATGAGGAGGGCAAGAGTAGAGAGAGATGGGGAGGGTGAAGAAGAAAGAGAGATCGGGGAGGAGAGTAAGCAGAGAGAGTGATCAAGGGTAGAGGGAAAGAGAGTGATAGGGGGAGAAAGAGACCTGAAACAGTGTCGAGGAATCAGCGACAATGAGGAGGAATCAGCGACGATGATGAGGATCAGGTAGGTATTCTTCTTCTCTCTTCTTCTTTATTCTTCTTCAAGGCGCCGAGGACGAGACGAGAGACGGTGAGGGATCCTCTGACAGCGGGGAACCGCCGATGACGACAAGGGATCGGGGGATTTCTCCTCTTCTTCTTTCTTTGTCGTATGATTTTTTTTTTTTTGGGGGGGGGGGGGGGATTTTGATGTGCCCTTGATCGAAACGAGGGCTCGGGTGGAGTTTGAGAGGGATCGGGTGGGTGGGTTTTATAAAAATAGGATTTGCACAGTAACGTACGTTACTGTGCATTATGAAAATAACGTAACGTAACGTACGTTACCAGGTAAAAAAATGCAGGTTATGGGTTTTTGCGTTATTTGTGCCTGTTTCCTAACGTTTATTTTGCGTGAGTTATCATAACGCGTTATAACGCATTACGTAACGCGTTATTTTGAACATTGGTTCATTCTAACAATACCAAAGGCGTGATGAATCATATCATGTTGACCGAAACTTGAAGAGCATCCAATTGACGTACCAACCTTTGATGGTCGTCTGAATTATTTTCATCGTTCTGGTCCGCAAATTTTTTTGGATTGGTTACAAAGCATGAATAGGTACTTCACACGATGCATATTGTCTGAAGCTGAGAAAGTTAGCTTTGCTGGCATGAAATTGACTGGCCATGCAAGTCGATATTGGTCTGCCCTTGAGACTCCGTGAGTTAAGAGGAGATTACCCTTATTAAAACTTGGCATGACATGAAGGCTCATCTAAATAAAAATATCGTTGCACCCATAGAATTACTAAGCTAAAAAAGCTGACACTTTGGCTCAACACTCTGATGCTCCCAATTTAGGTTACACATTTAGGAGTCAGGATCATCGAGTCCCAACATTCAAGTCTACGTCATATCAATACTCACACCAGGGTAATACACAAACACCAACATATAAGATAAACACTAAAGACTAAAGCATTGCAAGTAACGCTAAAAATCCAAACACTAAAAGGGACTTCTCCATACTTCATCCTGCAATTCAGTGTAACAAATGCTAAGGATATGGACATGCTGTTGTCATATGTCCAAGCCCAGTCAAAGTCGTCAAAATTAGAGAACCATCTGTAACGAATCCAGAGCCCCTTCCTCCTTTACTGTCACCTCTACTGTCGTTTGTTTTGATCGTCAGCACCTTCCTTCTCTACTGTCGACACGAGCTCAGTCAGAGTTGTCATTGATAAACTGTCTATAACAAAGTCAAAGTCTGACTCTAAAAAATCATTTACCAAGTGGAAGAACCTGAAGACTATGTCTCTGATGAAGAAATCCAGAGTGATGACATTGAGAAGTCCAGTACTCCAATTCCTCCTGAAGCCACCCTAGTGATAACAGAGCTTGTTGAACTCACCTCTGTGACTACGAAGTTTACTGATGTCCCACCTAAAGACAATACTCTGATTTCCCCTAAACTCATCCAGTAATTACGGGGATTGCTGAGTTCTTCATGAAGACCTCCTGGATCCCGGACAGACTACCACTGACGTGTGATATCCAGCACATCAATGATTCAACGCCAGTAGCTAGTCTTCCCGACTTACCACACCATAAGATGGCTTCTGCCATGCACATAGAACTCAAATGGCAAGTTGATAAGTTGTCATTAGAGATCAAGCAATAGTTTTGTCCAAATAAACATTCATTTTTATGAGGACAAGTTCTGGAGCTATATCATAACAAAAATGGAGGTATGATCAAGGATGTATCATATACAATTTTTTAAGGATGCAGTTATGGGAGAATATGACGCCTTACAGATTATCAACTTCTCTTCCATTGCTGTTAAATTTAAGGTGCGTCTCCACTGTCTTTACTTGTTTGCTTATCTTTCATCTTTATTGCTAAAACATGTAAATTGTTACATCTCTTTAGGATCATACTTTGGTAATCCCTTTTGATCGAGGTAGTGTATATTGTTGATCCGATGATCCAAGTGCCTAAAACCTATAATGTCCAATAAAGAGTCAAAGTTCACTAGATATATTTTGGAAGACTCCTTTGCATAATAGACACTAAGTTAAATTCTTTATTGCACTTCATTGTAGAGCTTCTAAGTCTGCATTTTAGGCCTAACCATCTGAGTCTAAATCATATTTTGCCACACATGCAAGTTCTACACATGAAAAATCAGTGAAATATTTGAACAAGCAATGCTAACTAAAAGTTATGACCTGACATCAGAAAAAAAATTTAAAACTTTTAGTGCTGACAATTTTGTGATGGTTCGGATTCATCCGATATTTTCTCAGGAAACTGTTAAAGATTTGTCATGCACGTAGTGCTGGACTTTTTAAAATCTTAAAAAAATTTAAGATACAATACTTATGTTATATATTTGGCATCAGTTCTATTTTAATTATTGAAGACTAAGTGGTTTACAAGGTCTTGATTATCCATAAACAATCCACTGGTTGATAATCCTTACCCTGAGCCAATTTTTTAGAGTCCCTCGTTTTCTCACTTCCAGATTTTCATCCTATACAGTAGAGAAAATTGATAACATTTAAATGATGGATATATGGCGCAGCTTGACTAATAATCTGAAATGCAAGAAACAAATTACAACAGTACGAGCAGTTCTGCGATTGACTCGACGGGATCGAGTTCTCTCCCATCTGGAGAGAATTGATGAAAACATCACATGTATCTTTATCTTTATAGTTTTTTCTTTGAGTTGTATATAATGGGTAGTTGTGTGCAGTTATGGGATTGTGTAGTGGGTAGTTGGTGGGTAGTTATTATCTGGTAGCCTATATGTAAGCAATTGTAATTTGTAATGAAAGATGAATGAATATTTGAAGTCAAAACTTTCTTGTTTGCACTCTTTTTTCTACCTTCTCTGTTTTTCCCTCTGTCTTCCTCTCTATCTTCTTCTTTGGTCTGTCTTCTACCTGTCTCCTCTCTCATTACCTCTCTTCTCTTCCTTTGATTCTGTTCTTTTCCTTACTGTTCAAAGTCACAAGCAGATGTCTGCGGTTCCCTACAGAAAAAGTGAAATTGATTAGAAGCTCCAATCAGTTGAACCACGCGACAATACTTCTTTGTCAGTTGCAGATTTTCGATTAAAGAATCTAGGTCTATCGGGATAGGATCTGAAGGTTGTAAAGATGAACCTATTCCAAAAATCAAACTCCATGAATGAGCACCAAGAGAAGATAAATAAAGCAAAACACTACCACAACAAAACCAGACAGATGTACGAGATGATGCATGAATAAAAAAGGTAATGGGTGATAAAGCTACAAGAAAGAATCTGAAGTTGCTTATCTGTGGGTTTTAGTTCAAAACAATCTAATTATTGGTTGGAATTACGCATCAGTTAAATCATCTCTAAAGTATTATTTTTATTTCATATTGTCCACTATATCGTGAGATGTGTGAATTGCAACTTGTGATTGCTTAGCTTTGATATTGACTTTAGAACTCACGCTGCATAATATAAGCATTGTTGCTTATTCGATTGAGATTAAAAATATGTAAAACTACGCTTACAATCTTATTTAAATCCATTTGCAACATTGTTAATTTTCAATTGTTTTCTTCCGAAGATCATTCTATTTGGTGAAAAGTAGTAAGTTTTGATAAAACGTAGCGAGTTTGATTATATCATTAGTATCTTACATGACACGCACCCACCGTTTCATATCAAGGAGATTGCATGATTCAGCAAGAACATGCTCTGTTAAAGAGGATTAATTTTTTTTTTGGTGAGAAAGAGATAATAATGTCAAAGAGCATTAACGTTAAGACCGCTAAAAGTCACTGTATGTTCATGCAAAGGGAGGCTTGTGGAGTGTCTAGACTCTAGACTACTATCAAACCTTAACACATTCATGTAGCTTTTTTTTTTGATTGAAAAATGTTTCTACAATTCTTTGTCATTGTTCTATGAAGCATAGCTCTTAACAATTTGATTTATATAAATTTAACAGTTGTAATTTTCAAGTTGCTTTGTTCTGTGAAGGTGTAACGCCCCCGATCCTGCGGGTACGGAGTCGTTACTGCGACGTATATACGCAGGTCAGAAATACCCTCACGTATATACGCTAAGCATCAGTACAGGCAGGAATCAGAGTACGGAAGCACGTGGTGCATTATACATTCAAACATATGAGTACAATTACAAAGTTATCACCAGATGTGACACAATATTACAATA